>JAVJIF010010626.1:0-180353 GCA_038442645.1 Agave tequilana
TTTACACCTCTTTTTACACAGTTATTTTCTCACTTTCAAGTTGTTACAGTTAATTTTGTAGTTATGTAAATCTCATTTGTAATAATTGTAACTCAAAATAGTTAATTTTGTGGTCATGTAAATTTCACCTGCATTCTAATTACAATCTAATTTTTTTCATAATTAACTTTTATGTTAATATTATTTTACGCGTCAACTCTGTGGTCAACTTTCTACCTCCACTTTCACATTATCATTCAAATACCAAAAAAGAAACAACAAAATACCAAAAAGAAACAACATTTTCAATCACACTTTCCAACAACATCCAAAAACTAAAAAAACATAAAACCAATTCTCCAGTTCTAAAAAGAACAATTCCTACTTCTTCAACAAACACCCCACACACACCCACACACACCAAAACACCAAACAGCTCTAAGAGGGAGCTACTTTCATTGTTATTGTCTTGCCTGTAAAATCAGGCCTGCGTCTTAGTACTGACCCATAATGAATCAAAGTCATATCAAATTTAGGTAGTTCATACCTAATCAGAGCCCAACTTGATGGCAACACAGTTATTAACTAATAACGTAACAATACACAATTATGAGTTGAATCTTTTTGAAAAGGGCAACCAAGCAGGGATGAGAATGGGCTCAGCCAGTCCAAGGCCTAACTTCTAGTCCTTGGGTGCGAGAGGAAGCTCTTCGGCTTGGGCTTTGTCCCATAACCCAAGGGCTGAGCAAGTTCCAGAATTTGGGCTTGAAACTTTTTTCAAGTTCTGTGCACATCCCCACTTGGCATAAAGCCAATCCAAGCTTAAGTATAAGCTCAGCCCAGTCACATCTTTATCAAAACTGATCGAATAGAATTTTCTCCGTTGACTCGTATAAAAACTTTGTTTGTCCGTCCGTCTGTTCATTGTCTTCATCCGTGATCCTTCTTCTTTCTCTCTCATCTTCTCCTCATTCTTTCTCTTTCCGCGCCTCCTCCCTACTCATGACTGATCGGTTCATGTTTTACTGACAATGATAGTTTACTAGTTTATCAAAACAAACTGAATAGAGATTTTCTCCTGTGACTCATATAGAAACTATGTCCGTCCATCTGTTCGAGAGAGAGAACAGCGTCGACCCTTCCTCCTTCTTCCTTTCTCAGCTCCTCTTCCTTCTTCTTATCTTTTTTTCCTCTTCCTTTCCTGACTGATCAGTCAGTTTTTTACTGATAGTGACGATGTACACTATATCAGAACTGAGTGAGCAGAAATTTTTCTCCCCATTATTCCTTTACAAGCTTTATCTGTCCTTCCAATGTTTGTTCATCTTCCACGAGGGAGAGCGAGAGAGAGAGAGAAAGCATCGCCAGCGCCCCTCCCCTCCCCTCCCCCGCCTGCTTCATCCACCTCTCCCCTCTCTCCTTCTTCATCTTTCTCCTCCTCTTTCTTCAGCAAAGCCAAAGTCTTCCCCTACTTTTTCTTCCTCTTCATTCCCTTCTTCTTCCCCCTCTTACCCTTCTCCCTTCTTCATCTTCCCTCCTCTTTCTCAAACGAAGCCAAAGCCTTCCCCTACTTTTTCTTCCTCTTCATTCCCTTCTTCCCACCTCTAACTCTTCTACGTCGCTTAGTTTCCATCACTAACAGAAGCGGTACACTAGCATAATAGAGGCGTTATGAGTTGGACCTTATTGACGGTGGCCTATCTCTTGAAACGTAGCCCAGAGCTAGCTTATCGATCAAGTCATGGGCCATGGCACAAGTGTAATTGCTCTAAAACCTCTCACCCTCATTCTTCCCTTCTCCTAAAACCTCTCTCCTCCTCTTTCCCTCCTCAAAAAGTTGCTTCTTTTGACCCCAAAATATCACTGGGCTCTAGATTTTAGATTTTGAGCAACATGTTTCGATCCTCGAATCGATACCTCCTTCAAAAGGTCAGCTCTCTTTTTTCAATTTTCGCCATCCTTGCTGTTTACCAATTTTTGTGCTGTTTCTGTGAAGTTGGTTTTAGATGTTCGAACCTTTTTGTTGTAATAATCTCTGTGTTTCATCATCTTCATGTTCTTTTGAATTCAAAGCAACTCCATTGTTATTGTTTACGTTCAATGGCATTTGATATTAACTTTTTCCGTTTGATAAGCCTGCACATATTCTGTTTGCAAAAATGCCCACTACTGCTCAAAGGTTGATAAAGGTTGAATTTTGTATGCATAATATTCTTTTGCTTACATGATGTTTATTCGAATTCTGCTGATTACTAACAGCATGTTCCTAATGTCATGTTCTTTGCTGCTAGCTTCTTGAGAATGGAGTCCATCGCAGCAGCAAATCCATCGGCATGCACTCTGAGGGGGCCGGGGGTTTCAATGTTGTATCCAGATATTCGTCACACCAGCCACTTTCTTCGACTGGAGGCAGCTATGCAAAACATTTTCCACCTCTTTTTCGTCCCTTGCCCGGGCTAAAGCTTCCTCCCTGCAACCGGGACTCTATGGATCGTAGTCCTACTAAAATCACAACGCTTCCAAATGGACCAAGGATTGCTTCTGAGGATGCCTTGTATGAATATGTTTTATTTCTGTTTGTTTATAAGCTATTTTACTACTTCAGTACTAAAGCAGTATTGGCATGAGGTAGTACAACTCTTGAGGTCATTTGCTCATAAGTGTTGCATATATAAATTTTGAATTTGAAAATATCACTTAACTAAATGGTGCTAATCTTACTAGAACTCAGATATTGCATTTCTTATGAGAAAAGTTGGGGTAATTAACCATGTAGAGATTTTACTAAGGAGTAGAAAATTATCCAAGATAGAAGAGGAGTCCAATAGAAGAACATAACAAGGAACTGTTCAAGGTATGCAAAGTAGTCCGAAAGTATAAACGATGATTCACAATGAAGACAAAAAGTAAAGTCATTCCTGCAGTAGTGCCAACCTCATGCACCCAAAGTAGATCCAGTACTGAGCTGTCAGGGTGGTTCCATTGTTGGCCTTGTATGTCATCATCATCTGGCTCTACCATGGGTGAATCCTCCATTATCTTTGGAAGCACTTCCTTGAGCTTCTTCTAGGAAGCGGCTGCAAGTAGGCATACTATGCATTGATGTAAATATAATAGATAAACAATAGTAGGAGCAATTTTCATTTATTTCTAAAGATTCTATTATTTTTCTCTCATCATAGACCCAAAAAAATGGCTATTGCCACAATATCTTACAGAGTCATAATCTCCTTTATTTAATAGCCTGCCATTACCCCACAGTGCTTTGAGAGTAGTCAGAAGTCCCTAACTCTAAAGCAGTTTAAAAAAATGCCTCCAGAGTTCAGACCACTTCAACGAATGGGAAATTTAAAAATAGATGATCCACCATTTCAATTTAGGAACAGTTTGTTGGGTCTTGCCACTTCCTCTTTTGCAAATCCACCCTTGTGAGAATTGCATCCTATGAGCTTGCCAATTGAATGCCCTGACTTTCATTGTTGCTTTGACCTTCCATATCTTTGATATTGCTTTAGTATATGACCACCATGATTCAAGAATCTACACAACACGAACATGGTTCAAATGTCGGCTGATCTCGATATGTATCAGAAATATCGCATCGACTTTTGAGGTATTTGATGCTATTGACCCTATAATATCAGTTGATATCGTAGACAATATTTATGATATGACCGATATTGCTTAGATTCATGACTGATTTTGATTATATTAATACTAAAAATCGTTGGCCGATGCTCATATCGATACCGAGATTTACAACCATGCGATACAATGATTTGACGTGAAGATTCCTTAGAAAACTATCTCTGAGAACACCAGGATTTGGAAGAGATAAGTCTGGCTTTCAGTTGGGAGATGATTAATTAACCATTCAGCCCTTGTCTATCACCTGCACAATGATTTTTTTTCACTGTTTCTCCATTAGAATGCCACATGGTATTCCATCGCCCTGAGAGAGAACAATCTAGGAAATGATGTTTATGGTGACCTATGTTGCACGGACACGACAATGTTGAAATAGACATAACACGTGGACACGTAGTAAATTCTTAAAAATACATGTGACATGTGTATCCGACACGCGTGTCAGACACTTTTCGAACACAACACGACTCCATAATATAAGTGTTTGTGCTATATAGATGGTGACCCGGCACCAATGATCATTCTGAATTTCTAAAAATAACTCTTTGATCCATCACCAATGGTAAATGATGCACAACATAGAAAATGCACTTAGCTTTTCTCACCCAGTTTTAGAATCCTGATATAGATTGAATATTCTATTATCTCCTACTAATGATTGCTAACTTAAATTAATTGTTGGCTATTGATGTAACCACGTGGAATTAGATTCATTATCAAATTTCCATCACCATTTTTAAACAATTCTAAAATTTATAAAAATAAATCTTTATCCCTCACCATTGGTGAATGATGCGCAACCGTAGAAAGTCTCTTAGCTTTTCTCACCTGTTCTAGAATCCCGACTTAGATTGAATTTTCTTTTGTTTCCCGCTAATGATTGCCAACTTAAGGTAATTCTTGGCCATAAATGTAGCCACTTGAAATTAAACTCATTAACAATTTTCCACCATCACTTCCTAACAATACCTCAAGTCTCGTAGTTTGATAATATTTGATCCACCAAACTCCCCCATTTTACACACTATTTCCAATTTACTAGAGGATAACCTTTTAGCTGTAGCACCCATTCCCGGAATACGTACACAGATACGTGTCCCCATTTTTTCGATCGTTATTGTTTTAATTTTCTACCCGTATTTGTTTTTGGGTTGTGATTGTTTATATTATTTGGTATCGGATCTGGATTCTCAGAATCAGAGTCACCCTGGTCTGAACAGGGAACCTGATACAAATGTACCACCCGATTTGACTTTCTTATATTCTGATTTGACTGATTTCAGTTTCAAACACTGTTTTTCAATATTTTAGATTTTTCATGATTTTCTGAAAATTTTAAGAATTAATTTGCAAAATCTTCAAAACCGATGTCGGTCGGTATCGCTGACCGATTCCCAGATTTTAGTTTTCAAACAGAGTTGAATTTCTAGAAATGGTTTTCATATTACTTCTTTGAATCTTATTTATATCTAAGTGCATTTTTTGAGATTTTTCTGAATTTATCGAAATTTGACCGATTTTAGTGTTGACCGATATCATCAGAAGATTTCGGGATTTTTAATTTGAAAATCAGATTGAATTTTGAAATCTAATTTCACCAGACATCTTAAAATAATATTTTTTATTTTTGAGAATTTTTGGGAACGTTTCTGAAATAGTTAATTTTTACCGATTTAAATAATAATATTATTTTCTTTCTTTTCTTTTTTTTCTTGCTTTTTCCTTCTCTACTCCTCTATTTAATACTTTCATGTTATTCTATTAATTTAATTATTTAGTAATATATTTATTTATTAATTTTTCCATATTTCTTTTCTTTTCTTTTTTTTTCCTGTTCCTTTCTTTCCTTTTCTTCCTTTTTCTTCTTTTCTTTCTCCCCTACCTGCTCCCCTACCTCCCCCCTTACCCTGCCGATGACCACAACCAGCAGCAACATCCCCCTCCATCCCCACCGTACATCCCTCCATCTCCCTCTCCTTCTCTTTATTTTTTCTTTCTTTCTTTCTTCCCATTCTCTCCATCTCCCACTCTCTTCCACCAACTCCCATCTTCTTCTCCCTTCTCAGGCATATTAACACACACACACATACCTGTACAATAATAACGCTAGGAGTATATGTTATTTGGTCTCTCCTCTATTCGAAGAATGGTACCCACATATCAAAGTTTGGATGAGTTTTACTAGAAGTACGGGCTCCAGCGTGAACTGTCGGTGGTGTGGAACGCCGGTGGGAAAGGAAAAGAATAACGAATGACACTGATGATTATTATTGAATAACGTAAAATACAATACCTTTATATTCTCCGGTTATAGTGATGAAAGCATTTAATTAGGTGTTATGCTCTGAGTTGACACCCTGTTTTATGGCATATGATTTCTGTGACACAATGATTACTCCAGACACGCTCTAGTTCTGTTACTCTGAGGGCAACTCAAGTTGTATGAACTCAGATGATAGCAACATGGGGTATATGGTATATAGATGAGGGTTTTCTTGTTTGGATTATCCACTTAACGTATCAATCTCATGAATCTACAATCTGAGCTTGTACAACTAGTTTTGTTCACATTTACACCTAACATATTATTCGATGTCACATTTACATGATTATGTGTGCCTATGTTCACAACTCAATTTTCAATACATGCTCTCTTATTCAGATTTATCGATACACATGTACGTGATTTCGGATTTACTACTGATTCTCTCATTTCTATTTATGGTACTGATCATTGCTTGTACCTGTATACTTGAATCACATCACTTGATCATGTACACGTGTGACTGCTGAGCATGCCAACTGGCTTTAGCTTACGTACTCGTTGGGTTGTTTTCTAATAACCCTAAACTTTTATGTCCAGATCTAGGAGTCTGGACCGTGATGGCCTTGTTTTAACTAATCAGAGAGGTGCAAGAAAGCGTGGATTAGTGGTTATTTTCTGGAGCTCCTTTTCTTCTAGCCTCCTCGATCAGCTCGCGAGATTCTCATCTTGGTACTTGTGGGTATCTTCCAGTCCTTTTCATGCCTTATAATCATACTCTACAGCTTTTACTGTAATATTCCTGTAATATTGTATCACTCTCTGTGCTGAACTGTGTACTTGTACTTTTCTGTTGGAATGTATATTACTACTGTGCTTTCGCACTCTGATTCTTGCATGTACTGATGCTTATATATGTGAGGGTATTTTCGCCCTGCATATATACGTCACAGTAACGCTCTTCATACCCGTAAGATCGGGATGTTACAGGGTGGTATCAGAGCCTAAGCTCTCATATCTTCAAAACAACCAATCAGCAGATAATGATATATTAATTTGCAATTGGAGAGAACAAGTCTTGGCTATACATTTCAATTGCAAGTGCGATGTTATCTATTCCTTCACAATATATTTTGGACCCTGAGACCCTTCTATCTTTTTCATCCAGCTTCTTCCCATCACTCTTTAAACCAACTCAGACATGAAAAAAACGAGAAAATCGTGACGGTTTTGGTTCTTATCAGGGTGGCCCCATTGAAGGAAATGATGATATGACGAGATTTCTGTAGAGTATAATGGAAAACCAACAAAAGCACATGGAGATTGTAACCCTCGGTTCCTAATATACGTATGTCAATATTGGTATCTGATGTTGTTTTAATCATCTTGGTAGTCGGATTGAGGCCATTTCAGTTTAGATATTATTTCCCAATATTTGGATTTTTCTGGATTTTCTGAAAATTTTTAGTTATTATTGGAGATGAATCTCAATTCGGAGACGATCGGTGTTACGAACTGACTCTGAGATTTTAATTAACAATTGGGGATGAATTTTAGAAATCTGACTTCATAACAATATTCAGGATGACATTTTCTATTTTCGAGAATTTTTGATGATTTTCCTGAATTTATAAGAATTTAATACAATAAACTAATAATCTAAAATACTGATTTATTCAAAAAATGCTATTAAATAAAATAAAAATTATAAAACTGGCATGTGTAGAAGGTTATGAACCCGTGACCTAGTGGAAAGGAAATGAATGCACCAATAAGGATTCCTTCTTGGCTTTTGGTGTGGAGAAGTAAACAAACTATATTAACCCTATATTCTTTACCCCTTTATTTTCTCAATATTGAAAAAATCAAAGCACCATATTGTTCAATCGCAGATTCGAACCCATGGCCACAGCCCCCATATCCTAACGCCCAGACCACTTTGCCACATTAGCATGTGGTTTAAAAGCCCATGTCTAATTATTTAAATCTCGCTCCTACTCCCCCCATCTTCTCCAACTTCCCCCACTCTCTCTAACTTCTCCTACACTTTCTCCCTCTCATTCCCACTCACCCAAACTGAACCCACTACCCCTCTTATGTAGTCTAACTCTTAGGGGGGCTTAGGGGTGTGTGTGGTGCCTATAAAAGGGATATCTCATCATCAAGTCACTTGCAAAATCAAACTTATCTCTCTTTCCTTCACTAACTATCTCTTCCTCTTTCAAACTTGGTGAGATTCTGAAGTGCTGAACGAGGGGAGGAAGATTCAGAATGAAGGGAAGCATTCAGGTATTTATTTTGAATTTTGTAGGATTTTGTTCATTGTGGCATTTTACCGAACACGTAGTATGCGTTACATGTTAGCTTTAATTTCACCATGTAAAACACATGCTAAAATCACAAAAAAAAATTTGTAGAACACCTAGGATATGCCTTCTAATTATCATGATGTTTAATTTATTTTTAGAAATTTATTTCCAATCGAAAAAAATAAATAAAAGACTGGACTGTGTTGTGCACAGCACAGTGCGGACCAGGCCAGGTCTGGCCAGAGCCAGACCAGACCCGAGTCTGGTCAGGCCAGACCAAGCCCCGCCTGGCCAGGTCGGGCCCGACTAGACCCAGGGGGTCTGGTCGGGCCAGGCCAGGCCCAGCCAGGCCTGGTCGGGCTCCGCCAGAGGTCCGGGCCTGTTTTACAGACCCGAACCCGACCCAATATATTAAAAAAAGAAAAGGGAAAAAGAAAGAAAGGAAAAAGAAAATGGAAAAGAAAAGGAATAAATAAAATAAAAAATAAGTAGAAAAATAATTGTAGCATTTACTGTAGCAAACCAGACCCAAACTCATTACTGTAGTAACAGACCGTTACTGTAGCAACAGACCCGTTAACCTTTTTATTTATTTTTATTGATTTTTAAGTTTATTTTAATTCAGAAAATTCCAAAAAATTCACAGAAAATTCCAGAAAATTCACAGAAAATCACAAACTAAATTTGAAACTTTGTAAAATTATTTTGATATAATATTACTTAGAATAATATGAAATTAAATATTTTTGTAATTACTATTCAATGATATTTATTTAAAAATGACCAATAAATTACTAAATAGCACAAAAAAAATATGAAATTCATAACTCAGTAATATGTAAATATTATACATCAATTTATTATTTTATGTATATATTTTATTATAAAAGTATATTTTAAATGGTTGCTAAAAGTCAGAAATTGAATTATTTGAAAACATTAGTCAACGAAAAATTATAATAAATAGTAAAAATTACTTTTTTATTTAACTTATTACTGAATAAGAACATGTTAAGTCTCTAATTAATTCACGCAATATTTAGACCGCGAATTGTACCAAGAGCTGGTTGCAGTTACGGGAATTCAGAATCCAACGACACCAGGCAAGTGTACACGATTCTCTTCTCGTTGACTTTTGTCTTGAACTTAGTTCTACCTCTTAATTATAAATCATGGTTATCATATCGCTTGATCGTTAACACTATCCTGTGATCATATTTACATATCAGCTTTTCTCTTCCGATTATATGACTAATTATTCTATTCTTGATATTATTACCGATACTATCTCCTGATCATGTTTCATTACCTTACATATCATGTTTGCATCTTGTTCCTGTACATACATGCATCCAACTTAAATTGACATATTACTTGTATGTGATATATTCTGGCACGAGTATCTATAATGATTGATGGATAAAAACTATTTATCGACTGATATCGTGATACTGATACTACAAGAAATTAATCGAGGAAATCAACTTTATTGTATTGTTTGAGAAATTATTTGAGATACTTGTTGGATTATGGACATATGATTGAGACCGACTTATTATGACCTTTAGATTACATGTTACTGACATTACTTGCACTACTTTGCATGTATTTTGTATCACTTGCACAACTATATATTTGTCACTTGATATGGTCACTGTCTACATCGTCCCTTGATCTTGATGCATATTGTTTTCACTATGTGACACTGATATTCATGATACTGTTTCTGGATTATATACACTGAGTCACACACTATTTTACATTTGCATAATTAATAAAATTAATCAAGCTGGGGTTATTGGGGAGACTGTAGCAGGGGAAATCCAGGGAGGTGTGCTTGGAAGGGCGACCCTTATGGGTTTGGATGCCACACGTGATGTTATTTATGCGCGCTCCTGTTATTACATATTACATGATACCTGAGTACAATGAACTGTTTCTCACTGCTATCAGGATCCACTAACGCATCACTTATTTGATATGCAGTTGTCCTGTGGGATGGGACACAGGATGATTGCATTAGTTAGATTAATAAAATATGCTAGACTTATGCACTTGCATCATATCCTTCATTGTATTCAGTGATCTAGTACCTGACTTGTATTTTCAAGATACTGACACTTGAGAATCATGTGACATGCATATATGACAACATTGACATTCCTGGACAAACTATGTTATTTTATCTTGTGATCTTGAGTTCTTGTGATCTTGTGATTATGTTTCACGACAGTTACTTGTCCAGGACATTTCATATTCATTATATACATGTCACACTATGCATGCACGGTCTCCTTGTACATGATCTATCTTCCTGATTATTCCTGTTACTATTATTACTTTCAGTTCTCGATATTGCCAAACATATTGTTCTTATGTCCTACTTACTGTTACTACATTTTCATATTCTCTTTTATTGTTCTTTTCCTTCGTGTACTCTTGCTAGTCCGCTTCTGACGGACCTTTATTATATTTTTCAGTATTTAGATCTGAAAGTCGGTATAGAGAGTTTGTTCGTAGATCATCTTCTGGTTTGCTGTTCTCCGGTGAGTTCAGTTTTCTTTCTTGACTTGTTTTATTCAGATATAGTGGATGATATTGTTATGATTCAGTTTTTCATATATGTGATTTTATCACTGCGCTTGGTTGTATGTGCATATATGTATGCTATCCTGCTGTTATTGACAGCCTAAGGTACTCATGGAAGAGATTTCACTCTTCGTGAGTATCTGCTGGCCATCGTCACGTACCTGTATTCCGTATTTTTGGGAAGCGGGGCGTGACATGATTTTGTTGGTATCAGAGCCAGGTTAGTTATATGCCATATATACAATCAGACCACATATATGATAATCATTCACGAAATTATCTGAGTAAACAGTCATTGACTCCCTTATCTGACTCCAATACTTGTATAATCAATCCCCGAAAATCCTTGAACCGTCACCCTGATGTGACTCTTCCATCCATATAGTCATCGTGCCTACTCTGCCCTCTTGATCATGTCTGGCTAGACTATTCTTGGTTTAGATTGATGATAGATATATTGAGGTTTTGACCTGATTATTTGGATGAAGAAGAATAATTGAGAGGATCATTATCGAATTATCTGGCAGTTAATTCTACAAGGAATTTTGGATCTGAAACTTTTGAGATACATGTCTACAAGGGAATCATGATAAGATGGTGGACTTAAGATAATAATCGTGCCTGGATAAAATAATGATCAGATTACATCAATATATATTG
The DNA here is from genome assembly GCA_038442645.1 of Agave tequilana. NCBI lineage: Eukaryota > Viridiplantae > Streptophyta > Magnoliopsida > Asparagales > Asparagaceae > Agave > Agave tequilana. Next base: position 11,449 of record JAVJIF010010626.1, read on the forward strand.
GATTTGGGAATATGGATCTTGGAGTGATAATCAGATCAATAAACGGAATCATTGCCTTTGGCAAAATATGACTATACCTTGGATCAGATGCTTGGATTTAGTTTCTGAGGATTAGAATCTTGAAGTTTTCAGACCTAAGTAATATTTTAAGAATACCTATCATAGTTTGAGGTTGTTGAGTTAATCCTATGACTCTTAAGAACATTATAATTGGAATACCTTGATAATTTGAGAATCCTGTGATCTTTTAATTGAGGAATCATAGATGAAAGGAGGAGATAGATATCTGGATCTTTATGGAGATCAATGAATATTAAACTCAACTTTAAGGATGTGAATAAATTGTAAGATCACCTAGAGGGGGGGGTGAATAGGTGATGGCTAATCTAATGGTCACTTATGAACAAATAATGCGGAATTAAAACTAAGTTGATCAAATAAAACTTCTTTTAATTAAACACTTATGTATAACACAAGAGTGTTGCCGAATTCCCCTTGCGAGGCTCTGGACAAGCTCCTCTAGATTCCCCTTGAATGGGTTGAGGTGCCGCGTTGGCTCTCTTGGTTGAATACTAGTGTTATCAAGCATCCCACGCAAGTATATAACAATTAAGCACAAGGGAATATCAAGCATGTAATAGTAAAGACAATGTAAGTAATGCAAGATATAACAAGAGACAAAGAGAGAGAGAGCAAGAGATAGCAATCGCAAACACAAGGGTATGTTTCGAGGTTCGAGCACACTTGCTCTACATCCCCGCCTTCGACACACGAAGGATTTCCACTATGTAAGATCCCACCGGATCTCTCCTCGGTGCCGCAACACCTACAAGCTCTCGGACTCCAAAGTCCCTTACACACGCAAGTCCACCGACTCGCCGAGGCCGCACCTCAAACCACCAAGAGTTCACAACCGAACTCTAACACCAACGAGCACACTTGCCCGTCTCCTCAAATACAAAGGAAATCTCTTTGGTGATCTAACACTTGATCACCAATTACAAACTCACTACAACACTCTCCCTATAGGATAGATATACAATGGAAGCTCAAGTGTAGTGTGAGAAAAAACAAGGAAAGAAAGCTTTGATGGAAAACTCAAGAAATCACTTTAACACTCTCTTGATAAAACTTCCCTTAAGATAGGAAATTTGCTCTCAAATATTGTGGAGAAACTCTTCTAAAAGTATCAGAAAAACTGGACAAAAGCTCTCCTCAAATCTTGGCTTCAAACAATGACAAAACCCCCTTTTATAGAGGCCAGAAAAATCTGACCGTTGGGCTCTGTCAGAGCTACCGGTCGACCGGTCCGGTCGACCGGCAACGGTCAAAAATCCGACCGTTGCAGCCGCCGGTCGACCGGCCCGGTCGACCGAGCAACTGGAGAAGAGAGTAAACTCTCTGTCGGTCGACCGGCTCGGTCGACTGATATTTCCAGAGAGCAAAAGCTCTCCTGGTCGGTCGACCGACCCGGTCGACGGCCACTGTGCTGGCAGTGTGCACAAGGCTGTGCACATCGGTCGACCGGTCCGGTCGACCGACTTGGCCTGTCAGCCAAGTCCAGGTCTGAAAACAGGATATAAAATCTTTTTATAAAATCCTAAAAATACATAGAAATTCTACAAAAATAGTTTTACCAATATACTATGAAGAACAAACATGCTTGCACAAAATCAAGACATGTTATAGATGTTTTGGTCTATTTTTGTAACTTGGAAATATTAGCTCATAATAAAAACGTTTTTCTAAAACAACATGTTTTTCTAAAACTTGTTTTTCCATAACTTCATCAAATACAAAAACAAGATATACTTTAAAGCATAGTGTGTATGGATATGATCCACTACACAATCAAGATGACATATCTAGTTTTTGACAATAGGCTCTAAGCATGGTTTTGGATATAAGATATGTAAACTATGAAATACCAAAAAAAAATCAAAACCACTTAAATACAAATTGGTTTTTGTTTAAAATTCTCTTCTAAAACAAAAATTCTTTTATGAAAACAATTCTATCAAGAGTGTGTGTGCATGGTATACTTGAGCAATCCACCAACTATCTATCCTTTACATTTTACTCTAAAACAAAAACAAAATCTTATACCTAGACACAAGTCTTCATCCTCTTGAAGTCTTCACTTGAAGGCTTCTCATCTTCTTGACTTGGTCCAAATGCAATCCACCGAGCTCATCTCTAGATGTGATCTTGATGCATAGGCTCGTGAATCAACCGGTGCTAGCTTCCAACTTGACTTTAAATCCTTTGTTGAAGCTCCACACCTACTAAGATCTTGATAAGGAATCTGTCACTAATTAAACACAGGATCATTAGTAATCATAACTTCATGAGTTGATCATCATCAAAACTAGGGTGATAGGCCTTTGGGCCAACAATCTCCCCCTTTTTGATGATGACAAAACTCATGACGTTATATATGCATGGATTAAAGTAAAGCTTCAAAGAAGCTCCCCCTTAACTCATGCATACAAAATAAATAATAAATATGATCATGAAGCACATGAATATGGATGCAAATATGGAGATGCAACAAGTATAAATCAAAATCTTTTTACTCCTATTTGCATAAATCAAAACACATATGCATAAATACAAATCTTAATTTCCCTTGCGTAAGAAGGACAAATACTTCTCCCCCTTAAGCAAGGAAATCATGCATATATATCATAACAAAAACACCAATACTTCTCCCCTTTTTGTCAATCATCAACAAAGGGTTCAAAGTAAAATCAAACCAACAAATTTTCTCCCCCTTTATGTCAAAGATAAAGAAGTCAAGGAGGGGCAATACAAATCAAAATTTTGAATTTTTCTCATCAAAACAAAATCATTAATCTATTTTATCAAAACAAATTTTGAATTTTCTCTTTGATATCAAATAAAATATTGATACCATTTTAAAATCTAATGCATAAGCTTGAAAAATAAGATTTGAATTAAGCTTAGCATTAACAACACATGAAGAATTCGAGCTAGTTAAATGAGAGTGTTTAACAACTAGTACGAAATCCTTCCATCAAGGAATAAATCTAAGGATTTTCATGAAATAGCAATGAAACACAAAACACTCAAACACTCTAATCTATAAAGTCCAAATAGTTTCAAAAGAAGTGAGTGTACTAATGTTATGTGAAACATGGCATCATGAAAATGGCAATAAGGTACAATATTCCTTAGAAAATCATAAACATCAAAATCATCTCACATTTTTTTATATTAAATCATTGAAAACAAAATCTATATGTCAAGATATATGTATGTTTTGACAATACATGAAATATACATACATATCTCTTAAACTCAAGTGAGTCTATATGAATGGATTTGCATTGAAGGCAAAAGACTCAAGAGTTATACATGTATATTTTAAGGTTTGGCAAAATACACATATACATGAAATAAAAAGCACATGATCATAAATCAAATCCAAAAGGTGAACATAAGTTTAAATATGTATGAATCATCAAAACTAAGCAATACAAGTACATTTCAAGGGTTCAAATAAGCATTTAAGCACACTTACTAATAGATCTTTTGAGGCCCATGATATGTCAAGTATAAATCCTAGTGTTGACAAAAACTAACATATAAACTAATATTCAAATCATGAAGCATTAAATTTAAGAAAAATAGAATCATGTGACAATCTCAAAAACTATTTGAAGAATACATAACTAGTATAAATTGTTTTTGAAAACTAGTTAAAGATCCTTCAAATATGTCAAATCATATGTTTTTCATGAATGAGACTAAGTACATAAAAATCCAAGCACTCATGGTCCATAAAGCTCATAAATATTTTTGAATAAAAGATGAGTGTTCAAAGGTTATGTAAATAGTATTTTCATGAAAGTTGTCATTGAAGCTCAAATCACATAGAAATCATTGTTATCAAATCAACACAAAATCATTTTTATTAAAAACTACAATCTTCATGGTATATGTATGAATTATACAAATCTAACAATACATACATATCCCAAAATGTAAGAGAGTCTATCAAATATTTGCATGAAAGCTAGAGACTCACGGGTATACATGTATATTTATTAGATTTGAATTAAAACATGCATATACATGAAGTAAATCATAAAAATTGGCAAAACATGTATAAAGGAGAATCATCAAAACTAGTCTATACAAATACATAAAGTGGATACAAGTGAGCATGAAATCCAAATATTTAAGAATCAATTGTAGTTCACTATTTGTATATGTATACATACAAGTTTGACAAATCTACATCTAAGCATGTAACTACCACATAAAGCACACAAAATCTTAAAATATGAACATGCTATGATATTATGAATGAACAAGCATGTACATAAATGAAATAGGAGTTTAGAAATTGTTACCAACTCCAAAGCTCCTAGCATGGTGGTTGACCCACCAAAATTCCTTGATAGCAATGCATCCAAAAGTTTGTCCATCATGTCCATTGCATCCGCTATCAAGGCACCAATCCTCTCACGTTTTGTGAGAGCCCTCACCTGCATCACAATCAAAAGGTGGGGGTTTGGTACCCATGTTTTCTTGGGTCCTTTGGGGTTAGCATTGTTATAAGGAACCCAAAATCTATTATATTTAGCAAAATATAAGTATGGTTTCTTATCAAAACAATATTTTGCTAAATGGCCTTTGCGGCCACAATGTGTACATGTGTACACCTTAGCATGCTTATGAGTGGGAGTGTGAGCATGATGTGCATCATAAGCATGAGAATGTGCATGAGTATGAGGAACTTGTTTCTTTTGAAACAAGGATTCCAATCTAGTATGATTGAATGCACATGAGCTCAAATTAGAGCTCAAATTATCAATTTTATTTTTCAAATTGTTAATCTCATTTTGATCAATGTGAGCATGAGAAGCATGATGAGATATATGATCATTTTTCTTTTTCTTTTGTGAAACAAAATCCTTTTCTTTTCACAAATTTTTCTTTTTAAAGATTTATTTCTTGAAAAACAACTTCTTTTTGTTTTTCCACCAAATCAATCTTATTTTTCAAAATCATATTTCCTTCACATAAAACATTCAATTTAGACATTAAGGAATATTCTCATTTTTCAAATCTTCATTTTCTTTTTCTAAACATGCAAGTTTATTTCTAAAAGAATCATTTTCTACATGCATGCAATCAAATTTCTTTTTCCAACTTTCATTATCTTTTTCCAAGCATGCAATGTTATCTCTAAAAGAGTCATTTCTACATGCATGCAAGCAATATCCTTTTTCAAATTTTTATTTTCCTTTTTAATTATGTCATATCTCTCAAGCAATAATTTGCAAAATGAATTTAGCTCATCATATGACATAGTAGCATCCTCATCCTCGGATTCGGTGTTTACCTCAAGGGGGTTATCCCCTTGGACCATATAGCATACGTTGGAGATGTCGCTTCCAACGTCCGAATCGCTCCCCGCATAGTATAGGTCCTTTTCGCCAAGGGAGGTGATGATGTTCTAAGCTACAAAAGCCGATTCAATGTTAGAAACCCTAGATAAATAATCATCATTTAGGGTACATTTAAGAGCATGAAGGGCTTTTGCATTAGCCTCAATGTACTTGCTATTTGAACAATAATCATTATTAGTAGTAGCAAGATAAGCATGAATTCCTAAGGCCTTGAGGTACAATGACATCTTAACCTTCCAAGTTTGGATGTTAAGAATATCAAAGGTGGGTGGTGACATGAAGTCCATGGTGAGGTGTGTGTGTACAAAAAATATTGTGATTAGCCTAAAAAGGAGGATCTTTAACTCTAGGTTGTTAGACCCAATATCAAGAGCACTTGGCTCTGATACCAATTGTAAGATCACCTAGAGGGGGGGTGAATAGGTGATGGCTAATCTAATGGTCACTTATGAACAAATAATGCGGAATTAAAACTAAGTTGACCAAATAAAACTTCTTTTAATTAAACACTTATGTATAACACAAGAGTGTTGCCGAATTCCCCTTGCGAGGCTCTGGACAAGCTCCTCTAGATTCCCTTGATGGGTGTTGGGGTGCCGCGTTGGCTCTCTGGTTGAATACTAGTGTTATCAAGCAATCCCACGCAAGTATATAACAATTAAGCACAAGGGAATATCAAGCATGTAATAGTAAAGACAATGTAAGTAATGCAAGATATAACAAGAGACAAAGAGAGAGAGAGAGCAAGAGATAGCAATCGCAAACACAAGGGTATGTTTCGAGGTTCGAGCACACTTGCTCTACATCCCCGCCTTCGACACACGAAGGATTTCCACTATGTAAGATCCCACCGGATCTCTCCTCGGTGCCGCAACACCTACAAGCTCTCGGACTCCAAAGTCCCTTACACACGCAAGTCCACCGACTCGCCGAGGCCGCACCTCAAACCACCAAGAGTTCACAACCGAACTCTAACCACCAACGAGCACACTTGCCCGTCTCCTCAAATACAAAGGAAATCTCTTTGGTGATCTAACACTTGATCACCAATTACAAACTCACTACAACACTCTCCTATAGGATAGATATACAATGGAAGCTCAAGTGTAGTGTGAGAAAAAACAAGGAAAGAAAGCTTTGATGGAAAACTCAAGAAATCACTTTAACACTCTCTTGATAAAACTTCCCTTAAGATAGGAAATATTTGCTCTCAAATATTGTGGAGAAAACTCTTCTAAAAGTATCAGAAAAACTGGACAAAAGCTCTCCTCAAATCTTGGCTTCAAACAATGACAAAACCCCCTTTTATAGAGGCCAGAAAAATCTGACCGTTGGGCTCTGTCAGAGCTACCGGTCGACCGGTCCGGTCGACCGGCAACGGTCAAAAATCCGACCGTTGCAGCCGCCGGTCGACCGGCCCGGTCGACCGAGCAACTGGAGAAGAGAGTAAACTCTCTGTCGGTCGACCGGCTCGGTCGACTGATATTTCCAGAGAGCAAAAGCTCCTGGTCGGTCGACCGACCCGGTCGACCGGCCACTGTGCTGGCAGTGTGCACAAGGCTGTGCACATCGGTCGACCGGTCCGGTCGACCGACTTGGCCTGTCAGCCAATGTCCAGGTCTGAAAACAGGATATAAAATCTTTTTATAAAATCCTAAAAATACATAGAAATTCTACAAAAATAGTTTTACCAATATACTATGAAGAACAAACATGCTTGCACAAAATCAAGACATGTTATAGATGTTTTGGTCTATTTTTGTAACTTGGAAATATTAGCTCATAATAAAAACGTTTTTCTAAAACAACATGTTTTTCTAAAACTTGTTTTTCCATAACTTCATCAAATACAAAAACAAGATATACTTTAAAGCATAGTGTGTATGGATATGATCCACTACACAATCAAGATGACATATCTAGTTTTTGACAATAGGCTCTAAGCATGGTTTTGGATATAAGATATGTATGTAAACTATGAAATACCAAAAAAAATCAAAACCACTTAAATACAAATTTGGTTTTTGGTTAAAATTCTCTTCTAAAACAAAAATTCTTTTATGAAAACAATTCTATCAAGAGTGTGTGTGCATGGTATACTTGAGCAATCCACCAACTATCTATCCTTTACATTTTACTCTAAAACAAAAACAAAATCTTATACCTAGACACAAGTCTTCATCCTCTTGAAGTCTTCACTTGAAGGCTTCTCATCTTCTTGACTTGGTCCAAATGCAATCCACGAGCTCATCTCTAGATGTGATCTTGATGCATAGGCTCGTGAATCAACCGGTGCTAGCTTCAACTTGACTTTAAATCCTTTGTTGAAGCTCCACACCTACTAAGATCTTGATAAGGAATCTGTCACTAATTAAACACAGGATCATTAGTAATCATAACTTCATGAGTTGATCATCATCAAAACTAGGGTGATAGGCCTTTGGGCCAACAATCTCCCCCTTTTTCATGATGACAAAACTCATGACGTTATATATGCATGGATTAAAGTAAAGCTTCAAAGAAGCTCCCCCTTAACTCATGCATACAAAATAAATAATAAATATGATCATGAAGCACATGAATATGGATGCAAATATGGAGATGCAACAAGTATAAATCAAAATCTTTTACTCCTATTTGCATAAATCAAAACACATATGCATAAATACAAATCTTAATTTCCCTTGCGTAAGAAGGACAAATACTTCTCCCCCTTAAGCAAGGAAATCATGCATATATATCAAAACAAAAACACCAATACTTCTCCCCCTTTTTGTCAATCATCAACAAAGGGTTCAAAGTAAAATCAAACCAACAAATTTTCTCCCCCTTTATGTCAAAGATAAAGAAGTCAAGGAGGGGCAATACAAATCAAAAATTTTGAATTTTTCTCATCAAAACAAAATCATTAATTCTATTTTATCAAAACAAATTTTGAATTTTCTCTTTGATATCAAATAAAATATTGATACCATTTTAAAATCTAATGCATAAGCTTGAAAAATAAGATTTGAATTAAGCTTAGCATTAACAACACATGAAGAATTCGAGCTAGTAGTTAAATGAGAGTGTTTAACAACTAGTACGAAATCCTTCTATCAAGGAATAAATCTAAGGATTTTCATGAAATAGCAATGAAACACAAAACACTCAAACACTCTAATCTATAAAGTCCAAATAGTTTCAAAGAAGTGAGTGTACTAATGTTATGTGAAACATGGCATCATGAAAATGGCAATAAGGTACAATATTCCTTAGAAAATCATAAAACATCAAAATCATCTCACATTTTTTTATATTAAATCATTGAAAACAAAATCTATATGTCAAGATATATGTATGTTTTGACAATACATGAAATATACATACATATCTCTTAAACTCAAGTGAGTCTATATGAATGGATTTGCATTGAAGGCAAAAGACTCAAGAGTTATACATGTATATTTTAAGGTTTGGCAAAATACACATATACATGAAATAAAAAGCACATGATCATAAATCAAATCCAAAAGGTGAACATAAGTTTAAATATGTATGAATCATCAAAACTAAGCAATACAAGTACATTTCAAGGGTTCAAATAAGCATTAAGCACACTTACTAATAGATCTTTTGAGGCCCATGATATGTTCAAGTATAAATCCTAGTGTTGACACAAAACTAACATATAAACTAATATTCAAATCATGAAGCATTAAATTTTAAGAAAAATAGAATCATGTGACAATCTCAAAAATATTTGAAGAATACATAACTAGTATAAAATTGTTTTTGAAAATTAGTTAAAGATCCTTCAAATATGTCAAATCATATGTTTTCATGAATGAGACTAAGTACATAAAAATCCAAGCACTCATGGTCCATAAAGCTCATAAATATATTTTTGAATAAAAGATGAGTGTTCAAAGGTTATGTAAATAGTATTTTCATGAAAGTTGTCATTGAAGCTCAAATCACATAGAAATCATTGTTATCAAATCAACACAAAATCATTTTTATTAAAAACTACAATCTTCATGGTATATGTATGAATTATACAAATCTAACAATACATACATATCCCAAAATTGTAAGAGAGTCTATCAAATATTTGCATGAAAGCTAGAGACTCACGGGTATACATGTATATTTATTAGATTTGAATTAAAACATGCATATACATGAAGTAAATCATAAAAATTGGCAAAACATGTATAAGGAGAATCATCAAAACTAGTCTATACAAATATAAAGTGGATACAAGTGAGCATGAAATCCAAATATTTAAGAATCAATTGTAGTTCACTATTTGTATATGTATACATACAAGTTTGACAAATCTACATCTAAGCATGTAACTACCACATAAAGCACACAAAATCTTAAAATATGAACATGCTATGAATATTATGAATGAACAAGCATGTACATAAATGAAATAGGAGTTTAGAAATTGTTACCAACTCCAAAGCTCCTAGCATGGTGGTTGACCCACCAAAATTCCTTGATAGCAATGCATCCAAAAGTTTGTCCATCATGTCCATTGCATCCGCTATCAAGGCACCAATCCTCTCACGTTTTGTGAGAGCCCTCACCTGCATCACAATCAAAAGGTGGGGGTTTTGGTACATGTTTTCTTGGGTCCTTTGGGGTTAGCATTGTTATAAGGAACCCAAAATCTATTATATTTAGCAAAATATAAGTATGGTTTCTTATCAAAACAATATTTTGCTAAATGGCCTTTGCGGCCACAATGTGTACATGTGTACACCTTAGCATGCTTATGAGTGGGAGTGTGAGCATGATGTGCATCATAAGCATGAGAATGTGCATGAGTATGAGGAACTTGTTTCTTTTGAAACAAGGATTCCAATCTAGTATGATTGAATGCACATGAGCTCAAATTAGAGCTCAAATTATCAATTTTATTTTTCAAATTGTTAATCTCATTTTGATCAATGTGAGCATGAGAAGCATGATGAGATATATGATCATTTTTCTTTTTCTTTGTGAAACAAAATCCTTTTCTTTTTCACAAATTTTTCTTTTTAAAGATATTTTCTTGAAAAACAACTTCTTTTTGTTTTTCCACCAAATCAATCTTATTTTTCAAAATCATATTTCCTTCACATAAAAACATTCAATTTAGACATTAAGGAAATATTCTCATTTTCAAATCTTCATTTTCTTTTTCTAAACATGCAAGTTTATTTCTAAAAGAATCATTTTCTACATGCATGCAATCAAATTTCTTTTCCAACTTTCATTATCTTTTCCAAGCATGCAATGTTATCTCTAAAAGAGTCATGTTCTACATGCATGCAAGCAATATCCTTTTTCAAATTTTATTTTCCTTTTTAATTATGTCATATCTCTCAAGCAATAATTTGCAAAATGAATTTAGCTCATCATATGACATAGTAGCATCCTCATCCTCGGATTCGGTGTTTACCTCAAGGGGGTTATCCCCTTGGACCATATAGCATACGTTGGAGATGTCGCTTCCAACGTCCGAATCGCTCCCGCATAGTATAGGTCCTTTTCGCCAAGGGAGGTGATGATGTTCCAAGCTACAAAAGCCGATTCAATGTTAGAAACCCTAGATAAATAATCATCATTTAGGGTACATTTAAGAGCATGAAGGGCTTTTGCATTAGCCTCAATGTACTTGCTATTTGAACAATAATCATTATTAGTAGTAGCAAGATAAGCATGAATTCCTAAGGCCTTGAGGTACAATGACATCTTAACCTTCCAAGTTTGGATGTTAAGAATATCAAAGGTGGGTGGTGACATGAAGTCCATGGTGAGGTGTGTGTGTACAAAAATATTGTGATTAGCCTAAAAAGGAGGATCTTTAACTCTAGGTTGTTAGACCCAATATCAAGAGCACTTGGCTCTGATACCAATTGTAAGATCACCTAGAGGGGGGGTGAATAGGTGATGGCTAATCTAATGGTCACTTATGAACAAATAATGCGGAATTAAAACTAAGTTGACCAATAAAACTTCTTTTAATTAAACACTTATGTATAACACAAGAGTGTTGCCGAATTCCCCTTGCGAGGCTCTGGACAAGCTCCTCTAGATTCCCCTTGAATGGGTTGAGGTGCCGCGTTGGCTCTCTTGGTTGAATACTAGTGTTATCAAGCAATCCCACGCAAGTATATAACAATTAAGCACAAGGGAATATCAAGCATGTAATAGTAAAGACAATGTAAGTAATGCAAGATATAACAAGAGACAAAGAGAGAGAGAGCAAGAGATAGCAATCGCAAACACAAGGGTATGTTTCGAGGTTCGAGCACACTTGCTCTACATCCTCGCCTTCGACACACGAAGGATTTCCACTATGTAAGATCCCACCGGATCTCTCCTCGGTGCCGCAACACCTACAAGCTCTCGGACTCCAAAGTCCCTTACACACGCAAGTCCACCGACTCGCCGAGGCCGCACCTCAAACCACCAAGAGTTCACAACCGAACTCTAACCACCAACGAGCACACTTGCCCGTCTCCTCAAATACAAAGGAAATCTCTTTGGTGATCTAACACTTGATCACCAATTACAAACTCACTACAACACTCTCCCTATAGGATAGATATACAATGGAAGCTCAAGTGTAGTGTGAGAAAAACAAGGAAAGAAAGCTTTGATGGAAAACTCAAGAAATCACTTTAACACTCTCTTGATAAAACTTCCCTTAAGATAGGAAATATTTGCTCTCAAATATTGTGGAGAAACTCTTCTAAAAGTATCAGAAAAACTGGACAAAAGCTCTCCTCAAATCTTGGCTTCAAACAATGACAAAACCCCTTTTATAGAGGCCAGAAAAATCTGACCGTTGGGCTCTGTCAGAGCTACCGGTCGACCAGTCCGGTCGACCGGCAACGGTCAAAAATCCGACCGTTGCAGCCGCCGGTCGACCGGCCCGGTCGACCGAGCAACTGGAGAAGAGAGTAAACTCTCTGTCGGTCGACCGGCTCGGTCGACTGATATTTCCAGAGAGCAAAAGCTCTCCTGGTCGGTCGACCGACCCGGTCGACCGGCCACTGTGCTGGCAGTGTGCACAAGGCTGTGCACATCGGTCGACCGGTCGGTCGACCGACTTGGCCTGTCAGCCAATGTCCAGGTCTGAAAACAGGATATAAAATCTTTTTATAAAATCCTAAAATACATAGAAATTCTACAAAAATAGTTTTACCAATATACTATGAAGAACAAACATGCTTGCACAAAATCAAGACATGTTATAGATGTTTTGGTCTATTTTTGTAACTTGGAAATATTAGCTCATAATAAAAACGTTTTTCTAAAACAACATGTTTTTCTAAAACTTGTTTTTCCATAACTTCATCAAATACAAAAACAAGATATACTTTAAAGCATAGTGTGTATGGATATGATCCACTACACAATCAAGATGACATATCTAGTTTTTGACAATAGGCTCTAAGCATGGTTTTGGATATAAGATATGTAAACTATGAAATACCAAAAAAAAATCAAAACCACTTAAATACAAATTTGGTTTTTGGTTAAAATTCTCTTCTAAAACAAAAATTCTTTTATGAAAACAATTCTATCAAGAGTGTGTGTGCATGGTATACTTGAGCAATCCACCAACTATCTATCCTTTACATTTTACTCTAAAACAAAAACAAAATCTTATACCTAGACACAAGTCTTCATCCTCTTGAAGTCTTCACTTGAAGGCTTCTCATCTTCTTGACTTGGTCCAAATGCAATCCACCGAGCTCATCTCTAGATGTGATCTTGATGCATAGGCTCGTGAATCAACCGGTGCTAGCTTCCAACTTGACTTTAAATCCTTTGTTGAAGCTCCACACCTACTAAGATCTTGATAAGGAATCTGTCACTAATTAAACACAGGATCATTAGTAATCATAACTTCATGAGTTGATCATCATCAAAACTAGGGTGATAGGCCTTTGGGCCAACAGAAATATTAAAGTAAGATTATAAGGATCAATTTGTTAGATATTAAGGGATTGCGACAAGAACTAATTGATATCATTGCACGAATTTCGGGGACTTATAATTACTGATTGTTGATATTTGATCTTGAAAATTTCCATTAGTGACTGCTACTTGAACTGATGATTTTTCAATAGTGACAGTGTGATCTGAGATTTGTGTTACTATGATACTGTGGACCTGTATAAAACATGTACTTGAGATTATTTGGGATCTTAATGATTTTTAAGAAATAAAAACCAGAGGCGATTATTATTTGGGCAATATGTGACAATCTCAAAGATAATCTAATTTTAGAGTGATGTTACAAGAAACGTAACGTAATGGAGATATCTGAATTCTTGTTCGATGTGATCATGGTGAAAAAAATCAGTGGAGTATGGTTACTGATAGACCTTAAGTATTTGATCTATAAATGGTGGGAGTAATTTATCAGATGAACATGACTATAGTGGATCGAAGGACTAAATTAATATTAAGGACAACCGATTATGAACTCTAAAAAGTTAATTCGATTCCCATACTTATGGTGATGAATATGTCGGATCATGACCCATGATTGAATTGGTATTTGGTTATATCATATTGACACGATTGCGGATCTGGGACAATCTTAACTCACGCAGATGCAGCTTTGATTCATATGTCGATGTCTGGCCGAATTTCGAGGACGAAATTCTTTTTATAAGGTGGGTAGGATTGTAACCCTCAGTTCTTAATATACGTACGTCAATATTGGTATCTGATGCTGATTTAATCATCTTGGTAGTCGGATTAAGGCCATTTCAGTTTAGATATTATTTCCCAATATTTGGATTTTTTCTGGATTTTCTAGAAATTTTTAGTTATTATTGGAGATGAATCTCAATTTGGAAACGATCGGTGTCACGAACTGACTCTGCGATTTTTAATTAACAATTGGGGATGAATTTTAGAAATCTGACTTCACAACAATATTCAGGATGACATCTTCTATTTTTGAGAATTTTTGATGATTTTCCTGAATTTATAAGAATTTAATCCAATAAACTAATAATTTAAAATACTGATTTATTCAAAAAAATGCTATTAAATAAAATAAACATTAGAAAATTGACATGTGTAGTAAGTTACGAACCCGTGACCCAGTAGAAAGGAAATGAATGCACCAACCAAGATTCCTTCTTGGCTTTTGGTGTGGAGAAGTAAACAAACTATATTTAACCCTATATCCTTTTACCCCTTTATTTTCTCAATATTGAAAAAAATCAAAGCACCATATTGTTCAATCGCAGATTCGAACCCATGGCCACAGCCCCCATATCCTAACGCCCAGACCGCTTTGCCACATTAGCGTGTGGTTTAAAAGCCCATGTCTAATTATTTAAACCTCGCTCCTACTCCCCCCAGCTTCTCCAACTTCCCCCACTCTCTCTAACTTCTCCTACACTTTCTCCCTCTCATTCCCACTCACCCAAACTGAACCCCCTACTCCTCTTATGTAGCCTAACTCTTAGGGGGCTTAGGGGTGTGTGTGGTGCCTATAAAAGGGATATCTCATCATCTCAAGTCACTTGCAAAACCAAACTTCTCTCTCTTTCCTTCACTACACTATCTCTTCCTCTTTCAAACTTGGTGAGATTCTGAAGTGCTGAACGAGGGGAGGAAGATTCAGAATGAAGGGAAGCATTCAGGTATTTATTTTGAATTTTGTAGGATTTAGTTCGTTGTGGCATTTTACCGAACACGTAGTATGCGTTACATGTTAGCTTTAATTTCACCATGTAAAACACATGCTAAAATCACAAAAAAAATTTGTAGAACACCTAGGATATGCCTTCTAATTATCATGATTTTTAATTTATTTTTAGAAATTTATTTCCAATCGAAAAAAATAAATAAAAGACTGGACTGTGTTGTGCACTGCACTGTGCACAGTACAGTGCGGACCAGGCCAGGTCTGGCCAGAGCCAGACCAGACCCGAGTTTGGTCAGGCCAGACCAGGCCCAGCCTGGCCAGGTCAGGCCAGACCAGACCCAACCTGGGTCTGGTCGAGCTAGACCAGACACAACCTAGGTCTGTAACCCGACCCAATATATAAAAAAAAAGAAAAAGGGAAAAAGAAAGAAAGGAAAAAGAAAATGGAAAAGAAAACGAAAAGGAATAAATAAAATAAAAATAAGTAAAAAAATAATTGTAGCATTTACTGTAGCAAACGAGACCCAAACTTATTACTGTAGTAACAGACCCGTTTGTAGCAACATACCCGTTAAGCTTTTTATTTATTTTTATTGATTTTTAGGTTTATTTTAATTCAGAAAATTTCAGAAAATTCACAGAAAATTCCAGAAAATTCACAGAAAATCACAAACTAAATTTGAAACTCTGTAAAATTATTTTGATGTAATATTACTTAGAATAATATGAAATTAAATATTTTGTAATTACTATTCAATGATATTTTATTTAAAAATGACCAATAAATTACTAAATAGCACAAAAAATATGAAATTCATAATTTAGTAATATGTAAATATTATACATCAATTTATTATTTTATGCATATATTTTATCATAAAAGTATATTTTTAAATGGTTGCTAAAAGTCAGAAATTGAATTATTTGAAAACATTAGTCAAAAAATTATAATAAATAGTAAAATTACTTTTTATTTAACTTATCACTGAATAAGAACATGTTAAGTCTCTAATTAATTAACGCAATATTTAGGCCGCGAATTGTACCAAGAGCTGGTTGCAGTTACGGGAATTCAGACTCCAACGACATCAGGCAAGTGTACACGTTCTCTTCTCGTTGACTTTCGTCTTGATCTTAATTCTGCCTCTTAATTATAAATCATGGTTATCATATCGCATGATCGTCAACAATATCCTGTGATCATATTTACATATCAGCTTTTCTCTTCCAATTATATGACTAATTATTCTATTCTTGATATTATTACTGATACTGTCTTGTGATCATGTTTCATTACCTTACATACATGTTTGCATCTTGTTCATATACATACATGCATCTAACTTAAATTGACATATTACTTGTATGTGATATATTCTGGCACGAGTATCTATAATGATTGACGGATAAAAACTATATATCGACTGATATCATGATACTGATACTACAAGAAATTAATCGAGGAAATCAAATTTTATAGTTTGCGAAATTATTCGAGGATACTTGTTGGATTATGGACATATGATTGAGACCGACTTATTATGACCTTTAAATTACATGTCACTGACATTACTTGCACTACTTTGCATGTATTTTGTATCACTTGCACAACTATATATTTGTCACTTGATATGGTCACTGTCTACATTGTCCCTTGATCTTGATGCACATTGTTTTCACTATGTGACACTGATATCCATGATACTGTTTCTGAATTATATACACTGAGTCACACACTATTTTACATTTGCATCAATTAATAAAATTAATCAACCCGGAGTTATTGGGGGAGAATGTAGCAGGGGAAATCCAGGGAGGTGTGCTTGGAAGGGCGACCCTTATGGGTTTGGATGCCACACGTGATCTTGTTATTTATGCGCACTCCTGTTATTACTGTTGGAACTTGTTTTGATGAAGACTTTTGTGAAGCATTTCATTTGGAGCTCTAACACACGACGAATCAAGAGTTCTTCATGATCAAGATGTCCCAAAGAGAGTTGATATGATGTGGTTTGTAATTGTGAAATAGCATGTCAAAAGCCTTGATGCGCACACATATATCATGTCTGTATAGTCGACTTATAACTCCTTATAGTCGACTAATCCATTTGATAGTCGACTTGATCAAACCCCCTAGTCGACTAGTCATGTGTCCAAAAGAAACCCAACTCTCTGTTTGTCCATTAGTCGACTTGACAGACAAATATAGTCGACTGATAGACCTTGTAGTCGACTAACCATATTCCCCTAGTCGACTAATCCATGATCCAGTCGACTTATAAGAACTTGCAGTCGACTTGATTCAGTTAACCAGAAAACTGTCACTCGAACTTATCTTGACCTAGTCGACTAATACCAAACTGTAGTCAACTACTCTTTGGAAAATTGCCTTGTATAGTCGACTAACTCAAAAGGCAAGTCGACTATAGGCAGTTTCTGTATTCTGGTATTTTTTGCAACGTTCTTTAACGTTTGAACATTCAAAAGGCACCTATTAACTACCCTAATTACTCCTAGAGTGCAGCTATAAATAGGGTGGTTAATCTAAAGGCAAAATACCAATCCAAATCTTCAGTTTTCTAAGATCAAAAATTCTGTCAATCCTGAAAACTGTTCCCACTTCAGTTCTTCACCAAATTCTGATTCTCTAGTGAAGTTCTCTAAAGTTTCTCCTATACTAGACCTTGTCCATGTTCACATATTGTACCAAGGCTTATAGGAAAGTGTTGTAATACTCAAAGCAATCATTGTACATGGGTGTCTTCTTGGTGTAGAAGCAGTTGTACAAGGTGAAGTTTGTTCTCTTGGTGGAAGAGAAGGTGTACACATTTAGCAGAGGGGATTTTCAAGTGGTGTGCATGGTTGTGATTTTGGGTGTACAAAATCAAGGATAAAGGAAAATCTCAAGCGGGTGGCTTGGGGACTGAATGTAGGTCACGAGGACCGAATCAGGATAAATCTCTCGTGTTTGCGTTTGTCTAAATTTTTTGAGATTTGATTTCCTTTACTGCAAGTTTATTTATTTGTTTAACTTAATTCTTTTTTGTTTAGTATTTGTGTTGACTTTGTAGTTTAGATCCATAAGTGCCAACAGAGAAAGTTCCGCATTTGGCATCATCTCGAGACCAACAATTGGTATCAGAGCAGGTCTTACATTTGATATCAGAGCCCTGCATGCCCTGAACCGGCATACAAGCCCAGCATACCTAGTCAATAATAAGGATGGCAACGGAGTTTTCATCATCCCAATTCAAGGAAGGACACTCTACACAACGTCCACCGCTATTTGACGGATCCAACTACAACTATTGGAACTGTAGAATGAAGATCTACTTGCAATCGCTCAACTATGAACTTTAGAACATCGTCGAAGCATCGTACACCAAACCAACAACCAACTACAGTGCTTGGAGTGAGGATCAAAAGAAGAATGCGAACTTTGACGCCAAAGCGATGAATGCCTTGTTCTGTGCATTAACCAAAGAAGAGTTCAACAGAGTGTCAACAGCCACTTCTGCACATCAAATATAGCATACTCTTCAGGTAACACACGAAGGCACAAGTAAAGTTAAAGAGTCTAAAATATCTGTTCTTGTCTACAGGTTTGAATTATTCAAAATGGAGGAGAATGAAACCATATCCGAAATGGTTACAAGATTCACCGACATTACCGATTCATTAGCATCTCTTGGAAAGGACTACACCCAAGTTGAAAGAGTTCGTAAGATCCTTCGTGCACTCACACCAGAATGGGAGAAGAAGACAACCGCTATTGAAGAGGCGAATGATCTCTCAACTATGACGTGAGAAAACCTAATTGGTAATCTAATGGCATATGAAGTGCAATTGGAAGAAAGAAAGAAGGAGGAACGACAACACCACTCAAAGAAGAAAGAACTTGCTTTCCATGCATCCTCCGACACGGACGATTCCGATGAAGATGAAGAGGAGATGGCAATGCTTTCAAAGAAATTCAGGAGATTTCTAAAGCAAGGTAAATTCAAATGCTTTAATTGCAATAAACTAGGTCATATGAAGATGGATTGCCCTTTGCTCAAGAATAAAAGCAAATACATGAGCAAAAAGTTCAGAAAGGTGAAAGACTACGAAGCCTCATGGGAAAACAGTGATTCCTCATCTTCTGACGAAGAAGAATCTACTGAACGTGTCAACCTATGTTACATGGCTATAGAAGATGATGAGGTATTATTTACTGAACTTTCTGATGCATTTCATGAATTGTTTAATGATCTAAAGCATGAAAAACTGAAAAATAAAGTTTTATCAAAAGAAAATGAAAAACTTTTAAATGAAAATTCATGTTATACTTTACAAGTATCTTCTATAAATTCTCAACAAGATGAGTTTGAAAAAGTCATATCATCTTTAAAAAATGACAATGAGAAGTTTATAAAAGAGAACATTTTTCTTAAAAAGGAAACTGAGTTTTTGAATAAAAGGATTTCTATTTTAGATAAAGATATTTCAGTTTTCAAAAAGAAATATGAAGATATTTTGCAAAATGTGACTAAGTTCAATCAAGGAAAAAAAAATTGAATGATTTATTATCTTTTCAGAAGTTGTCACATAATAATTATGGTCTTGGATTTATTGAAAAATCTTCATATGGGGCTGTTTGGTTGCAAGGAAGTGGGCGGAAGTAAGGAAATAGGGAAGTATAATTGCTCACTTCCTATTTATCCAAACACCGAAAAGGAAAATAAGAAAACCTCTTTTCTTTTTATCTTTTCTCTTTTACACAACCATTTCCTCACTTTCAGAGTGCTACAGTTAATTTTGTGGTCATGTAAATCACATTTGTAATAAATTGTAGCATAAAACATTTAATTTTTTGACCATGTAAATCTCACTTGCATTCTAATTACAGTTTATTTTTTATTTTCTTAATTAATTTTATTTTAATATTATTTTACGGTCAACTTTGTGGTCAACTTTTCCACTTCCACTTTCATATTACCATCCAAACACCGGAAAAGACAAAATATTTTTCAAACCACACTTCACAACAACATCCAAACACCGGAAAACTTACTAACCAATTCCCAAGTTCCAAAGAGAATTATTACTACTTCCTCAATTCCTCACTTCCTTACTTCCACCCTTAACCAAACAGCCCCATTGTTGTAATCCATATGATTCTTTTGTAAAAAGAAAGTCTAAGAAAAATAAGTTTATATGGATTCCTAAGAATTTAAGTATTCATGATAAAAATACCTATATTGCATCATACATTCATGATATATGTAATTCTTGCAATTATGTGTATACTAACAGGTGGAAACCAAATTCTAAATGGATTTGGACTCCTAAAAGTTAATATGTTCTTTATGTTTGGTACCATCTAACGTTTATCTTGCAGGTACCATATAAAAGTTGATAAGAACATATATATATTGAAATCAGCTAGAGGGGAGGTGAATAGGTGATAATTCTAATCTAATGAACTTAATGCGGAATTTAAAAACTAATTGCAATTACACAAATGCAACCAACTAGAGATGCACACACAACCAAGCCAAGCATATAAGTATGAATGATCAATGTGAAATGATGCAAGGCACAAAGTAAAGAGAGAGAGAGAGATAGAGTAAGAGTCAAGGGATCAAGCGCAAACAATAAGATATGTTTCGAGGTTCGAGCACCCAGCTCTACATCCCCGCCTTCACACAGAAGGATTTCAAGTCCACTAGCTTGTCCATAAAGGACTCCCACAAAAGGAACCTCCACCGAGGATTTGGGGCAATCACAATTACAAGGAGTACCCAACTCCTCTCCTTACAAACACAACCTCCTCCTTGAGGCACAACTCCAAGCCAACAAACAATCACCTCACAACTTGAGGGATTAGCACAAAGCTTACACAAGGATCACCTCACAACTTGAGGGATACAACCCACTTGCACAACCTCCTCAACACAATGAGGGAAAGGCACAAAGCCAAGCAAATGAAGGGTTTACAACTTGGTGGTCTAAACAACAACCACAAACAATTTCTTTCCCACATAAGGATCCTATAGAATGAGATAGTTGATGTAGCTCAAGTGTGGAGAAAATCAAAGGAATGGAAATCAAAATCTCAAAGAAAATCCTTGGGAAAAACTAGAAACCAAGATGAAGAAGTTTAATCAAACACTTTTCCCAAAAATCCTTTTCTTTGATTTTCTAAACCCTAGCAAAAACACCAAATAGATTGTTCAATTTAAAGCCCAAAAACTTCTTTTGATTGCTGTGAAAACACTAGAGAGTCAGGAAAAATTCGCACAAAAAATCTTAAAGAAAACCTCTTTTCAATGGGGTATTTATAGCCCAAACAGAAAACTAGCCGTTAGGCTGATTTGGCAGCCTGACAGGCTGGCAGTCGACCGGTCGGTCGACCGCCAACGGTCATATATATGGCTGTTGGACAAACTCGGTCGACCGCCCGGATACAGAGAGCAGACTTCTCTGTACCGGTCGACCGCTCGGTCGACCGCCCAGATACAGAGAGCAAGGCTCTCTAATCCGGTCGGCCGACCGGCCGACCGACCCTGTGTCTGACAAACGTGCACAGGGCTGTGCACGTCAGTCGACCGCAACGGTCGACTGGCCCTTGGTGCGGTCGACCGACCTGGTCTGTCAGCCACAGTCTGGGTCAGAAACTGGGTCAAAAATATTTCTAAAAAATCTTTTATCTTTTCTAAAAATCCCCAAAAATAGTTTTACCATTTTGCATTGATATATAAACTTGTGATAAACATTTTAACTCAAATATCAAGCATATGAAACTATTTTGTGTTATATCATTTTTGTCAAAAACCAAAACTTGTATTTTCTAAAACTTGAATTTTTCAATTGAAAATACGTTTTGTCCAAAACTCATCCAAATACAAAAACATGATATTTAAACAACATTTAGGCATGATGTATATGGATATAATCCTATATACATGAAACATATATATATCCATGTTTTTGACTTTAATTCCAAAATATGTTATGTTAAAAATACCAAAACATAAAACACATGAATAAATAAGTCAAAATAAGTTTGTCTAAGAAGTTGAAGCATGCATGTATATAGAACAAATCTTATATACATTAAACCATGTAAACTTGTTTTGATTTATCTATTCATGAAACCAAGATCGGTTAAACCAAAAACGGAAAAACCGAAAACCAATATTCAAAACATGAAACGTGTGTGTTGTGAACTTGAGCATATCATACTATTCTAATCTTTACAATTTGGATCTAAACACAAAACTAAACTATGGTACCGATGTCTTCTTGTAGAGCGCCGTCTCCAAGCCGACTCGATCCAAAACTCCTTGATCCACCGAGCAAGTGCTATATATGATCTTTGACGCTCGGGCTCTTGAATCAACATGTGAAAGCTTCCAAATCATCTTGTTGAAGCTAATCACCTACTAATAACTTGATTAATGATCTGAAACTAAAATCACAAGATTATTAGTACACATAACTACATGAGTTAATCATCATCAAAACTAGAGTGGAAGGCCTCTGGGCCAACAATCTCCCCCGTTTTGATGATGACAAAACTCATGGAGTTATATATGCATGGATTAAAGTTAAGCTTCAAAGAAGCTCCCCCTTAACTCATGCATAAACAAATAACATAAATATGCAATGAATATGAAACATGAAACATGCATAGATATGCATAAACAATAAAAGGTTCTAGATACCAATGAAATTGTCAAAAACAAAACATGCTCTAGATACCAATTAAACTTAAACTAAATTAAACTTAATATATGCAAAACATAATATGCATATATAAACTCAAAATCTTTCTCCCTCTTTTTGTCAATCATCAACAAAGGGGTCCAAGTAAAAACAAAAAAAACATTCTTCTCCCCCTTTTTGCTACAAAGAAACAATCATCAATAAAGGGGTAAAAGCAAAAACAAATCAATAAATTTTTCTTTCCCTTTTTGTTCGAAACAACAAATCAACAAAAGGGTTAAAAGGCATAAAACAATGTTCTCCCCTTTTTTGTCTAAAACACAAATGATGTAAATAAGGGGTGACAATCAATTAAGATATCAATTAAAAATTTGTCAAAGTAGAGCATCTTGATACCAATTGAAAGGAAATAAAAATTGATACCAATTTTAAGCAAAATACATGAAAATCTTGATACCAATTGAAATTAAACATAATAAATTTTGATTGTCTAAACAAAAATTTTGATACCAATTGTAAATATTTTTCATTTTAATCATATGATACCAAATTGAAATTTTCAATCATAAAGTATGGGAGTGGAAAACAAATACCAATTGAAAGATGAAATACAAGTTTTCTCCCTCTTTATGAAATACTAAATGAAACAATGAATAAGCTTGTATATGGATACCAATTGAAAACTAGTCAATTGAAACAAGATAGTCATTATAAAACAAGCTTTATCATGATCAAAATTTGTGCTCTAAGATATATGAATATAATAAGCACAAATAAAAACATATATATATGTATGAAAAGTTAGATACCAATTGAAATTGATACTCTTTGAAGTGCAAGCATACATATACCAAAAAATATGAGTATACAAAAATGTCAATATTGATACCAATTGAAAGAATTCAATGATACCAATTGAAACAACAATAATATCAAATGTATATCTCATATTTCCTAGCCTCCCAATCATGTTCAAGTTTAAAATAATTTTCACTATATGGCATACATGAGCATGATCTCCCATCCAACCACCCATTAAGGTAGGGGTTTTTCAAAAATAGGTTTAAAAATAGAGTACGTTTGAAAAACTCTACCAAAGTGAAGAATACGAACTAGTTATGGAAAAATTTGTTAACTAGTACGAAATCCTTCAAGTAAGGAATAAAACAAAATTGTTTTTCATGAAACACATGTAAATCACATGGCACTAAAACACTCAAAATCTATATATAGCACATATTGTACTTATGAAAACAAAGTCATGAGAAACCTAATAAAGTGAGTAAACAAGTGTTATGTGACACATATCAACATGAAAATATTCAATTAAGCTCAATTAAGATATTCCTTAAAACATGAAACATGAAAATCTAAAATTTTCAATAAAACTAATTTATACTTCAAGCATATGTATGTTTTGACAATACAAAAAGTATACATACATATCCCTAAACACAATTTGAGTCCATAATAAAGATTTGCATGAGAAGCAAATGACTCAAGGAGTATACATGTATATCTTAAGGTTTGGCAAAATAAACATATACATGAAGTGAAAACACATGATCATAAAAACATGTCCAACATAAGGAATACAAGTTAGAATGCATGAATCATCAAAACTAGACTATACTAGAACATCTAATGGGTACAAATAAGCATCCAAGCACAAACATATATAAAGATTTATTTGTGGCCCATTCTATGTACAAGTATATACCTAGTCTTAATGAAAACTAACATTTAAACAAGTAATCAAATCATGAAGCACGAAACGAGACATAAATCATCATTATGTAAATCCACATGCTATTAGAGTTATGATGTGCATAATAACTAAACAAATGGTGAGAACACAACATATGGGTCCATATAAACATGGGTGATCTCAAGAGCTATACATGCATGTTAATGATCTAAGAATCATAGCATTTAACATAATAAACTATAAACATCAAAACAAAACAAAAATCATAAACACACATATGATCATTATGTGTATGCATGTGCGTTAGATCTAGGACATACATATTAGTTTAAAAAACAAAGTGAGAACACAAAGATAGGTCCATGGGTTTCTCAAATAACTAAACATGTATATCACTAATCTAAATCACATGGCATAATCATAATGAGTTTTAAAACATGACATGCTATAAATCAACGACATAAAAAGCATAATAAGCATGCAAACATAAATAGGAGTTAGAGATTGATACCAAAACCGATGAAGGCACCTCTCTAGTTCTCCAAACCAATGGTGGTCCTTTCCACCAAACTCCCCTTGAGAGTGATGCATCCAAATTGTTTTCTTTAAGCACGGAACGCATCCACTTCAAGGCACCGCTACTCTCACGTGATGCGAGAGCTCACACCTACATTAAAAATTTTAGGGGTGGTCTTTGGTACCCATTTCCTTTTGGGTCCATAGGGTTATTATCTTTCCTAACCCAAACAAGATTATTTGCTAAATTTTCAATATGTAAACGATTATAGCAAAATCTAGTAAGGTGGCCTTTTTGACCACAATGTGTATAAATGTACACATGGGCATACATAGTGTGAAGTTTGTGATCGTGATGAGCATGTGTATGCCGTGATGGGTGTGCATGCAAGGATGGAACTTGTTTCTTGCGAACCAAGGTTTCCAAGCGTGTATGATTTAAAGCACATTCGCTCAAAGTGGAGCCCAAACTATCAACACTTTTCTTTAAAATATTTATATCATTTTCAATACTTAAAGATAAAGTGGAGCATGCAAAAGATGTGCTAGGTGAATCTACACTAGCATGGCAAACATGAGAATCTATATCAATTTTCAAAGATTCATTTTTCTTCAAAACTAAATCCAATTCTTTTGTAATAAATTCAATTTCGTTTTTCAAAACAAGGTTATCATTTAAAACACAATCTAATTTTGAAGATAAAATCTCATTATTTTTCACAACATCATCACAATCATTTTTGCTTTTCAAAGATTCAATCTCTTTTAGGGTAAGGTCTAGTTGAGATCTTAGTGAGTCACGTTCACTAGTAATCTCTTCCTTCTCTTGCAAAATCGATTCAAAAGTTGAGCACAAATCCTTTAATTCTTCTTTTAGTTCAAAATTATTCTTTTTCAACAAATCATGTTTTTCCAAAAAAATTTCAAGATTTTGAGCAAGTTCCATATTCAATGTTTGAACTTCAAGACAACCATGGCAATAGGAACTAGAGCTATCATCTAGTTGAGAATCCGATTGTACCTCAAGGGAGTCTTTCCCTTGGACCATGAGGCAATGCTCGTCGGAGTTGTCTCTCCTAGATCTCCTCAACTTGTTGATAATCCTTGGTAGCTCGGGAGAAGTCAATATGCTCCAAACTGTAAAAGCCGAATCATAATGAGCAAACACATGTAAAAGATCTTCATTAAGAGATGCTCTAAGTGTCCTAAGTGCAAGTGCATTGGCCTTCTTATGCTTGCTAGCATTAGGGTAGGATTCTTGAGTAGTGGCTTGATAAACTAGATGTCTTAGGCTTTTTAAATGACTACTCATCTTGGCCTTCCAAAGATCATGTCTAGAAAAATCAAACATAGGAGGGCTATCCATGAGTGCAAACTATATGTGTGCAAATGAAGATTAGCAAACCAAGATCTCGCTCCTAGGTTGTTAAACCTAAATATCAGGAGCGGAGGCTCTGATACCAATTGAAATCACCTAGAGGGGGGTGAATAGGTGATAATGCTAATCTAATGAACTTAATGCGGAATTTAAAAACTAATTGCAATTACACAAATGCAACCAACTAGAGATGCACACACAACCAAGCTAAGCATATAAGTATGAATGATCAATGTGAAATGATGCAAGGCACAAAGTAAAGAGAGAGAGAGAGATAGAGTAAGAGTCAAGGGATCAAGCGCAAATAATAAGATATGTTTCGAGGTTCAAGCACCCAGCTCTACATCCCTGCCTTCACACAGAAGGATTTCAAGTCCACTAGCTTGTCCACAAAGGACTCCCACAAAGGGAACCTCCACCGAGGATTTGGGGCAATCACAATTACAAGGAGTACCCAACTCCTCTCCTTACAAACACAACCTCCTCCTTGAGGCACAACTCCAAGCTAACAAACAATCACCTCACAACTTGAGGGATTAGCACAAAGCTTACACAAGGATCACCTCACAACTTGAGGGATACAACCCACTTGCACAACCTCCTCAACACAATGAGGGAAAGGCACAAGCCAAGCAAATGAAGGGTTTACAACTTGGTGGTCTAAACAACAACCACAAACAATTTCTTTCCCACACAAGGATCCTATAGAATGAGATAGTTGATGTAGCTCAAGTGTGGAGAAAACCAAAGGAATGGAAATCAAAATCTCAAAGAAAATCCTTGGAAAAAACTAGAAACTAAGATGAAGAAGTTTAATCAAACACTTTTCCCAAAAACCCTTTTCTTTGATTTTCCAAACCCTAGAAAAAACACCAAATAGATTGTTCAATTTAAAGCCCAAAAACTTCTTTTGATTGCTGTGAAAACACTAGAGAGTCAGGAAAAATTCGCACAAAAAATCTTAAAGAAAACCTCTCTTCAATGGGGTATTTATAGCCCAAACAGAAAACTAGCCGTTAGGCTGATTTGGCAGCCTGACAGGCTGGCGGTCGACTGGTCGGTCGACCGCCAACGGTCATATATATGACTGTTGGGCAAACTCGGTCGACCGCCCAGATACAGAGAGCAGACTTCTCTGTACCGGTCGACCGCTCGGTCGACCGCCCAGATACAGAGAGCAAGGCTCTCTGATCCGGTCGGCCGACCGGCCGACCGGCCCTGTGTCTGACAAATGTTCACAGGGCTGTGCACGTCAGTCGACCGCAACGGTCGACCGTTGCGGTCGACCGACCTGGTCTGTCAGCCACAGTCTGAGTCAGAAACTGGGTCAAAAATATTTCTAAAAAATCTTTTATCTTTTCTAAAAATCCCCAAAAATAGTTTTACCATTTTGCATTGATATATAAACTTGTGATAAACATTTAACTCAAATATCAAGCATATGAAACTATTTTTGTGTTATATCATTTTTGTCAAAAACCAAAACTTGTATTTTCTAAAACTTGAATTTTTCAATTGAAAATACGTTTTGTCCAAAACTCATCCAAATACAAAAACATGATATTTAAACAACATGTAGGCATGATGTATATGGATATAATCCTATATACATGAAACATATATATATTCATGTTTTTGACTTTAATTCCAAAATATGTTTTGTTAAAAATACCAAAACATAAAACACATGAATAAGTAAGTCAAAATAAGTTTGTCTAAGAAGTTGAAGCATGCATGTATATAGAACAAATCTTATATACATTAAACCATGTAAACTTGTTTTGATCTATCTATTCATGAAACCAAGATCGGTTAAACCAAAAACGAAAAAACCGAAAACTAATATTCAAAACATGAAACATGTGTGTTGTGAACTTGAGCATATCATACTATTCTAATCTTTACAATTTGGATCTAAACACAAAGCTAAACTATGGTACCGATGTCTTCTTGTAGAGCGTCGTCTCCAAGCCGACTCGATCCAAAACTCCTTGATCCACCGAGCAAGTGCTATATATGATCTTTGACGCTCGGGCTCTTGAATCAACATGTGAAAGCTTCCAAATCATCTTGTTGAAGCTAATCACCTACTAATAACTTA
Source organism: Agave tequilana (assembly GCA_038442645.1). Taxonomy (NCBI): domain Eukaryota; kingdom Viridiplantae; phylum Streptophyta; class Magnoliopsida; order Asparagales; family Asparagaceae; genus Agave; species Agave tequilana. The sequence continues at coordinate 39,961 of JAVJIF010010626.1, forward strand.
ATTAATGATCTGAAACTAAAATCACAAGATTATTAGTACACATAACTACATGAGTTAATCATCATCAAAACTAGAGTGGAAGGCCTCTGGGCCAACATATATATATATATATATATATATATATATATATATATATATATATATATATATATATATATATATTTAATGATATATTTGTTGCAGAGGGAGAACAAAGTATTTCTATATTTGTTATAACCCATTTTCTGCAGGGGGAGGAAAATATAACATATTTTCTGCAAGGGGAGCACTTGTGCACACAAAGTGTCATCATCAAAAAGGGGGAGAATGTTGGAACTTTTTTTGATGAAGACTTTTGTGAAGCATTTCATTTGGAGCTCTAACACACGATGAATCAAGAGTTCTTCATGATCAAGATGTCCCAAAGAGAGTTGATATGATGTGGTTTGTAATTGTGAAATAGCATGTCAAAAGCCTTGATGCACACACACATATCATGTCCGTATAGTCGACTTATAACTCCTTATAGTCGACTTGATCAAACCCCCTAGTCGACTAGTCATGTGTCAAAAAGAAACCCAACTCTCTGTTTGTCCATTAGTCGACTTGACGGACAATCATAGTCGACTAATAGACCTTGTAGTCGACTAACCATATTCCCCTAGTCGACTAATCCATGATCCAGTCGACTTATAAGAAGTTGCAGTCGACTTGATTCAGTTAACCAGAAAACTGTCACTCGAACTTATCTTGACCTAGTCGACTAATACCAAACTGTAGTCGACTACTCTTTGGAAAATTGCCTTGTATAGTCGACTAACTCAAAAGGCAAGTCGACTATAGGCAGTTTCTGACTGTTGGACAGTTTCTGTATTCTGGTATTTTTTGCAACGTTCTTTAACGTTTGAACATTCAAAAGGCACCTATTAACTACCCTAACTACTCCTAGAGTGCAGCTATAAATAGGGTAGTTAATCTAAAGGCAAAATACCAATCCAAATCTTCAGTTTTCTAAGATCAAAAATTCTGTCAATCCTGAAAACTGTTCCCACTTCAGTTCTTCACAAATTCTGATTCTCTAGTGAAGTTCTCTGAAGTTTCTCCTATACTAGACCTTGTCCACGTTCACATATTGTACCAAGGCTTATAGGAAAGTGTTGTAATACTCAAAGCAATCATTGTACACGGGTGTCTTCTTGGTGTAGAAGCAGTTGTACAAGGTGAAGTTTGTTCTCTTGGTGGAAGAGAAGGTGTACACATTTGGCAGAGAGGATTTGTCAAGTGGTGTGCATGGTTGTGATTTTGGGTGTACAAAATCAAGGATAAAGGAAAATCTCAAGCGGGTGGCTTGGGGACTGGATGTAGGTCACGAGGACCGAACCAGGATAAATCTCTCGTGTTTGCGTTTGTCTAAACTTTTTTGAGATTTGATTTCCTTTATTGCAAGTTTATTTATTTGTTTAACTTAATTCTACTTTATTTAGTATTTGTGTTGACTTTGTAGTTTAGATCCATAAGTGCCAACAGAGAAAGTTCCGCATTTGGCATCATCTCGGGACCAACAATTACATGTTACATGATACCTGAGTACAGTGAACTGTTTCTCCCTGCTATCAGGATCCACTAACGCATCACTTGTTTGATATGCAGTTGTCCTGTGGGATGGGACACATGATGATTGCATTAGTTAGATTAATAAAATATGCTAGACATATCCACTTGCATCATATCCTTCATTGTCTTCAGTGATCTAGTACCTGACTTGTATTTGAAAATCACCTAGAGGGGGGGTGAATAGGTGATAATGCTAATCAATGCACAATTTAAAATTTATGATGCAACAATCTCACAAAGCAAGTGAATATAGCAATGAATGTAGAGAGCAAGTAATAAGAGCAATGAAAATAGAGCAAGAAATAAGAGCAAGTAAACCAAACGCAAACACCGAGAATTGTTATCGAGGTTCGAGCACCCAGCTCTACTTCCCCGCCTTCCCCAGAAGGATTCCAACCACTTCCACTATCACAAAGATGTCACAAATACACCGGAGTACCCAACTCCACAATTTCAAGTACAAGCAATCTCTAAGTAGTCAAAAGACCACAAACTCTCTCTTGCAAAATTCTCTTCCCTTACAAAGGTCCTTAGAGAATAATGAGTAGGAATGAAGCTCTTGTGTGCAAGGAGAAAAGAAAAAGAAATCAGAGAGTTCTTGAAAACACTTCAGAAAATGAGAGAGAATTTCAGCACAAGAACCAAGAAACCAGTCTTTTTGAATGCCTTAAACTTTTGGAAATTTTGAGAATTTTTTTTTGTAACCAACCTCTCCCTAAACACCCCTATTTATAGAAGAGGGTTAGGGTTAGGAGATAAAACATATTTAAGGCTAATCAGAAAGTATTAAAACCAAAACATGTCATTTTAACACACTTAAGTGAGAAAAGGACAAAAAATAAACCAACTTAGAAACTAGCCGTTACTGTTCAAACGGCTAGCTCGGTTGACCGGCCGGTCGACCGCTAGTTCAAAAAAATAGCCGTTGCAGGCTGACGGTCGACCGCCCGGTCGACCCAAAGATATAGAGAGCTCTGCTCTCAGACCCGGTCGACCCTGACGGTCGACCGTCCCATGTCTGCCAAACGTGCACAGATCTGTGCACGTCGGTCGGGTCGACCGACTTCAGCCAAGTCGACTTGGTCAGAAGACTAGTCGACTGGTTGAAGCCTGGAGGAGAAAACTGGGTCAGAAAAACAGTTTAAAAATATTTTGAAAAATCTTTTAACACTTCTAAAAATCACCAAAAATAGTTTTATCTTTTTGCATTGATATATAAACATGTGAAAAAGTTTAGCTCAAATATCAATCAATATGAACTATTTTTGTGTCTTATCATTTTTACCAAAAACCAAAAACTGTATTTTCTAAAACTTAGATTTTGAATAGAAAATACGTTTTGTCCAAAACTCTTCCAAATACAAAAACATGATATTAAACAACATTTAGGCATGATGTATATGGATATAATCCTATATACATGAAACAAATATATATCCATGTTTTTGTCATTAATTCCAAAAATAAGTTTTGTTAAAACACAAACTTAAAACACATGAATAGGTATATCAAAGTAAGTTTGTAGGCTGAAGATTGTATACAAACTATTTTTGTACATGTTATAGGAAATATGTTTGGAAACAAGATGTGCGCAAAAACGTGTGTGATAGAGCTTCAAACCTATTCACTATTCTTTAACAAAACTCTAAACTAAAAACAAATCTAATAAATTATCTTGAGCAATCTTGAAGTCTTGAGCCATGCAATGCCTTGCTAGAGCCTTCTCTTCTATGTTCCTTCCTTGATGTGCAAAAAGCCTTCTTTACTTCATGAACCTAGAAGTTCTTGCAATAGCTAAGCAATGGCCTCCAAATATGGTACAAACCTGAAACTTATCTTAAACAAACTAATTAGTACCAAATAGCTCTTATTTGTTTTGTTATCATCAAAACTCTAAACAAATGGAGAGTGTAACCTTTTGGGCCAACAATCTCCCCCTTTTTGATGATGACAAAACAAATAGGCTATAAACAAGAATATAGGGGAGGAGAAAGCTCCCCCTCAAATTATGTTATATTAAACAAAGAAAAAAATGTAATTTGTAATTTGCAAGTAAACAACATGAAACCAAAACCATGAGAATTTAAAACACTTGCACAAAACACTTAAACTCAAATTACAAGAATTCATGAAAACACATCAAAAAACTAAAAACATATATAAACTCATATGGAACCAAAACCATAAGAATTCATATTTCCATACATAAACTCATTCTCCCCTTTTTTGTCATACATCAAAAAGGGTTAAGAAAATATTTTTATTCAATAACACAAACATTAAGTTCACCACAAATGAAGAAAAATCTAGCAAAATCAAGTGGTTTAGTGAAAATATCGGTAAGTTGCAAATCCGTAAAAACATAATCAATATCTATATCTCCTTTCTCAAAATGATCTTTAAGAAAGTGATATCTAATCTCAATGTGCTTGGTCTTACTATGTTGATTTGCATTCTTAGTCATATGTATAGTACTAGTATTATCACAAAATATTTTTATATGGTTATAACGCAAATCATAATCAAAGAGAGTATGTTTCATCCAAAGGACTTGTGCACAATAAGCCCCCGCGGCAACATACTCCGCCTCGGCGGTTGAGAGAGCTACGGAATTTTGTTTCCTAGAGGACCATGAAACAAGACAATTACCAAGAAATTGACATGTCCCACTAGTACTCTTTCTATCTACTCTACAACCCGCATAGTCAGCATCCGAATAACTCGTCATTGAGAAATCTCCGGTTTTCGGATACCATAGACCCATTCCAATCGTTCCCTTAATATAACAAATAATGCGTTTTACCGCAATAAAATGAGACTCTTTGGGACACGATTGAAATCTAGCACAAAGACACACACTAAACATGATATCCGGCCTACTTGCCGTCAAATATAAAAGACTACCTATCATGCTTCTAAACAATTTAATATCAACATTTTTACCTTGGTCATCCTTATCAAGCTTGGTTGTAGTTGCCATGGGAGTGTTGCAAACTTTAGAGTCTTCAAGTCCAAACTTTTTACGAGTTCCTTTGCGTATTTGGCTTGGCATATGAAGTTCACATCTTGCAATTGCTTGATTTGGAGTCCAAGAAAGAAATTAAGCTCACCCATTGAAGACATTTCAAATTCACATTGCATAACCTTTTCAAATTCCTTGCATAAAAGCTCATTAGTAGAACTAAAAATTATATCATCAACATAAATTTGCACAATTAAAATGTCATTATCAACATGCTTAGTGAATAGTGTTGTATCTACTTTGCCTTTAATAAAATCATTTGAAATGAGAAAACTAGAAAGCCTTTCATACCAAGCTCTTGGAGCTTGTTCAATCCATACAAAGCTTTATCAAGTTTAAAAACAAAATTAGGATGAACATGATCAATAAAACCGGGAGGTTGTTCAACATAAACTTCTTCATTATAAAACCATTCAAAAATGCACTTTTCACATCCATTTGAAAAAGTTTAAAATTTTTGAAAGATGCAAAAGCTAGTGTCATCCGTATGGCTTCAAACCGTGCTACGGGTGCAAAGGTCTCCTCAAAGTCAATTCCCTCAACTTGAGTGTAACCTTGGGCCACTAATCTAGGCTTATTCCTAATCACATTTCCGTACTCATCCATCTTGTTTCTAAAGATCCACTTAGTACTAATTATTGGTCTATCGTGGGGCCTAGGAACAAGGTGCCAAACTTGGTTGCGCTCAAATTGATTGAGTTCCTCTTGCATGGCTAGCAACCAATATGAGTCCGCCTCGGTTTCGAGGATGCTTTTGGGAGTTACCACATAGGTCATGGAGTTTGGAGCGAGTTGTTACCCCTTTAGATGCATCACCTAAGATGAGCTCCTTGGGATGATTTGTGGCATATCTCCAAGCTTTAGGAAGCGGTTGAGAGCTTTTCTCTTTATCCTCTTGAACGTCACTAATTTGTTCTTGCTTATCATCTTGAGCGGGTGAGTCCTTCAAGGATAATCTCTCCATGTCTTCACCTAATGGTTTAATCTCTACAACATTCTCAACAAACACATTAGATTCTTCAAATTTAACATGCATGGATTATTCAATGGTAAGTGAAGATCTATTGAATACTCTATAAGCTTTACTAGTTGTAGAATATCCAACAAAGATTGCTTCATAAGCCTTAGCATCAAATTTACCCAAGTTATCTTTAGTGTTCAAAACAAAACACTTGCATCCAAAAACTTTGAAATATGCAACATTAGGTTTTCTAAAATGATACATTTCAAAAGATGTTTTGGAAGAATTTTTACATAAATAAATACGATTTGATATATAGCATGCGGTGTTTACGGCCTCGGCCCATAGATATTGAGGGAGGTCATACTCACTTATCATTATCCTAGCCATCTCTTGAAGTGTTCTATTTTTCCTTTCTACAACTCCATTTTGTTGTGGAGTTCTAGGACAAGACATTTCATGCTTAATTCCCTTTTCATCACAATAAGTCATGAAGAGTTGGTTAACAAACTCACCACCTCTATCACTCCTTATTCTCAAAATCGAAAAACCTTTTTCTTTTTCAACTCTTTTTCGAAAAATCTTAAAATGAGAAAAAGCTTGATCTTTGTGTTCCAAGAAGAAAACCCAAGTGAAACGGGAAAAATCATCAACTAAAACAAATGCAAATCTACTACCATTTAAGCACTTAGTTTTAGTAGGTCCAAAAAGATCCATATGAATTAATTCTAAAGGCCTAGTTGACATGATATCCTTGATTGGTTTGAAGGAAGACTTGGTTTGTTTCCCAAGTTGGCACGCACCACAAATGCGGTCTTTCTCAAACTTCAAGCAAGGTATACCCTTCACCAATTCCTTAGAATTAATCCTAGAAAGATGGTCAAAAGATGCATGTCCTAATCTTCTATGCCAAAGTCAAGAATTTTCATTAAAAGCATTTAAGCATTTAGTAGAACATTCCACATTAAGCATGTCAATGATATAAACATTATCATCACGAAAATCGGTGAAAATACAATCATTAGTTTTAACATCAAAAATCTTGCAAGAAGAATCATCAAAAACAACTTTAAGTCCACGATCACAAAATTGACTAATGCTAAGCAAATTATGTTTCAAACCATCAACAAGTACAACATTTTCTATAATGGGAGATGCACCAATTTGAATGTTACCTATACCGATGATAGTGCCTTTGGAGTCATCCCCGAAGGTGACGGAGCCACCTTCCTCGTACCTTGATAGGGTTGTAAAGTTATTGATGTCCCACGTCATGTGTCTTGAACAACCACTATCAAGGTACCACCGCTCCTTACGTCTTGGAGCCTTGGTGTGTACCTACATCAAATAATTTAGGACTTGATTTTGGTACCCACATTTTCTTGGGTCCTAAAGAGTTAGTTTCATTAACCCAAACAAGATTATTGGTTCTATTTATTTGGTCATAACAAAATTTAGCCAAATGTCCATTCTTACCACAATATGTGCATCTATACACTCTACCATATTTAAAAGCATAGTGAGTGTGTGATTTGTGAGCATGAGAATTGTGAGCATGAAAAGATTTAGCATGAGAAGTGTTATGTGTAGTGTGAGCATGAGAAATCTTAACATGTGAATCTTTAGCATGAGAGGTGTGCTTTTTGGAAAACATTTCTTCAAGTTTCTTAGTGTTAAAAGCACAATCCTTTAAAGTTTTTTCAAAATCAACAATTCTAGTTTTCAAAGAAGAAATTTCTTTTTCATCAATCTTAGGAAATTTTGCTTTACAAGCAACTTTGTAAGCACAAAATTCATTTTGGGTAGAAATGAGATTTGAAGAAATTTCATTCTTTTCTTTAGAAATAATAGCAAGTTGATTTTTGAGAAAAGCAACTTCCTTTTCCAATTTAGAGCATTCAATCTTTTTATTATCATAGGTTTCTGAAAGTTCAACAAAGGCGTGAACAAGAACTTCTTTGCTTAATTCATCATCTTCATCATCAAGAGGTTGAGGGGTTACCTTTGGTGTGTTTGCCATGAAACACATATTCGCTATATCCGCCTCTTCCTCGGACTCGCTTTCCGAATCCTAAGTTGCCTTGTACGCTTTCTTTTCTTCCGGTTTCTTTGGCTTGAAGGAGGAGGTCATCTTCTTCTTGAACTCCGGGCAATCCGCCATGATGTGTCCGGGCTTTCGGCAATTGTAGTATATAATTCTCCTCTCCTCTTTGCCTTCAAATTTCCTTCGGAAGTTGAGCTTGTTCCTCCGGTACATTCTCTTCACATTGCGAACAAGTAGTGATAGCTCCTCATCTTCTTCTTCATCTTCTTCATCGTCTTCAAGAGTGGATGAAGACTTGAAGGCTATGGATTTCTTCTTTAGTGGAGCGGCCTCTTCTCTTGCTTTCTTTTCCATCTCATGGGTCTTTAAGTTCCCAATGAGACTAATTAGGTCCATCTCATCCTTGTCGTTCAATTCTTTTAAGGTGGTGGCCTTGATCTCCCATGATGTAGGAAGTGCCCGAATCACTTTTCACACCTTTTGGTCATTGGAGATGTCATCACCTAAAGAAGAAAGAGCATTGGTGATTTTAGTAAATCTAGTAATCATACAATCAATAGATTCTTCATCAATCATTTTAAAGGATTCATATTGGGACCTTAAGAGATCTATTTTAGCTCTCTTAACTTGTGAAGTCCCCTCGTGTGTGACCAATAAATGTTGCCAAATCTCATAGGCGGATTGGCAATGAATTACCCGTGTAAGGTCATCCTCATTCAAGGCGGTTAATAGGGAGTTTTGGGCCTTGGAGTTAGCCTCATATTCTCTAAAGTTGAAGTCGGTCCATGTGCTCTCATCACTATCGGGTGCAACATAGGGTTTGGTCAACGATTTAGCTACTAAGCTACCTAAGGATTGCAAAAAGATAGTCATCCTAACCTTCCAAATAGGGAAGTTGAGTCCATCAAATTTAGGAGGGGTTTTGATGTTATCGGCCATGTTTACTAGTGAATGACAAATGGAATGCAAATGTTGATTAGCAAATTTTAAGGATCTCTCTATGGATGTTAAGCCAAAACCTAGAGTCCAAGCTCCGATACCAATTGAAAATCACCTAAAGGGGGGGGTGAATAGGTGATAATGCTAATCAATCCACGATTTAAAATTTATGATGCAACAATCTCACAAAGCAAGTGAATATAGCAATGAATGTAGAGAGCAAGTAATAAGAGCAATGAAAATAGAGAAAGAAATAAGAGCAAGTAAACCAAACGCAAACACCGAGAATTGTTATCGAGGTTCGAGCACCCAGCTCTACTTCCCCGCCTTCCCTAGAAGGATTCCAACCACTTCCACTATCACAAAGATGTCACAAATACACCGGAGTACCCAACTCCACAATCTCAAGTACAAGCAATCTCTGAGTAGTTAAAAGACCACAAACTCTCTCTTGCAAAATTCTCTTCCCTTACAAAGGTCCTTAGAGAATAATGAGTAGGAATGAAGCTCTTGTGTGCAAGGAGAAAAGAAAAAGAAATCAGAGAGTTCTTGAAAACACTTCAGAAAATGAGAGAGAATTTCAGCACAAAAACCAAGAAACCAAGTCTTTTTGAATGCCTTAAACTTTTGGAAATTTTGAGAATTTTTTTTGGTAACCAACCTCTCCCTAAACACCCCTATTTATAGAAGAGGGCTAGGGTTAGGAGATAAAACATATTTAAGGCTAATCAGAAAGTATTAAAACCAAAACATGTCATTTAAACACACTTAAGTGAGAAAAGGACAAAAAATAAACCAGCTTAGAAACTAGCCGTTACTGTTCAAACGGCTAGCTCGGTCGACCGGCCGGTCGACCGCTAGTTCAAAAAAATAGCCGTTGCAGGCTGATGGTCGACCGCCCGGTCGACCCAAAGATACAGAGAGCTCTGCTCTCAGACCCGGTCGACCCTGACGGTCGACCGTCCCATGTCTGCCAAACGTGCACAGATCTGTGCACGTCGGTCGACCGACCCGGTCGACCGACTTCAGCCAAGTCGACTTGGTCAGAAGACTAGTCGACTGGTTGAAGCCTGGAGCAGAAAACTGGGTCAGAAAAACAGTTTAAAAATATTTTAAAAAATCTTTTAACACTTCTAAAAATCACCAAAAATAGTTTTATCATTTTGCATTGATATATAAACATGTGAAAAAGTTTAGCTCAAATATCAATCAATATGAACTATTTTTTGTGTCCTATCATTTTTACCAAAACCAAAAACTGTATTTTCTAAAACTTGGATTTTGAATAGAAAATACGTTTTGTCCAAAACTCTTCCAAATACAAAAACATGATATTAAACAACATTTAGGCATGATGTATATGGATATAATCCTATATACATGAAACAAATATATATCCATGTTTTTGTCATTAATTTCAAAAATAAGTTTTGTTAAAACACATGAATAGGTATATCAAAGTAAGTTTGTAGGCTGAAGATTGTATACAAACTATTTTTGTACATGTTATAGGAAATATGTTTGGAAACAAGATGTGCGCAAAAACGTGTGTGATAGAGCTTCAAACCTATTCACTATTCTTTAACAAAACTCTAAACTAAAAACAAATCTAATAAATTATCTTGAGCAATCTTGAAGTCTTGAGCCATGCAATGCCTTGCTAGAGCCTTCTCTTCTATGTTCCTTCCTTGATGTGCAAAAAGCCTTCTTTGCTTTATGAACCTAGAAGTTCTTGCAATAGTTAAGCAATGGCCTCCAAATATGGTACAAACCTGAAACTTATCTTAAACAAACTAATTAGTACCAAATAGCTCTTATTTGTTTTGTTATCATCAAAACTCTAAACATATGGAGAGTGTAACCTTTTGGGCCAACAGTATTTTCAAGATACTGACACTTGAGACTCATGTGACATGCATTATCTTGATTACATGACATTCCTGGACATACCATGTTATTTTATCTTGTGATCTTGAGTTCTTGTGATCTTGTGATTATGTTTCACGATAGTTACTTGTCTAGGACATTTCATGTTCATTATTTACATGTCACACTATGCATGCACGGTCTCCTTGTACATGATCTATCTTCCTGCTTATTCCTGTTACTATTATTACTTTTAGTTCTCGATATTGCCAAATAGATTGTTCTTATGTCCTACTTACTGTTACTACATTTTCATATTCTCTTTTATTGTTCTTTTCCCTTCGTGTACTCTTGCTAGTCCGCTTCTGACAGACCTTTATTACATTTTTCAGTATTTAGATCTGGAAGTCGGTATAGAGAGTTTGTTCGTAGATCAACTTCTGGTTCGCTGTTCTCCGTTGAGTTCAGTTTTCTTTCTTGACTTGTTTTATTCAGATATAGTGGATGATATTGTTTATGATTCAGTTTTTCATATATGTGATTTTATCCCTGCGCTTGGTTGTATGTGCATATATGTGTGCTATCCTGCTTGTTATTGACAGCCTAAAGTACTCATGGAAGAGATTTTACTCTTCGTGAGTATCTGCTGGCCATCATCACGTACCTATATTCCATATTTTGGGAAGCGGGGCGTGACAGAGATCTTACACTAAGGATTATTGACTGCAACCTTTGAACAGAGACCAGGGAATGTGTCCTATCTCAGGAGATTGCAACCTACCGTGTTTTCTGGTACCGAAAGGCCATTAGATGCAGAGCAATGGCTAATGAATACAACAGATTAGAAGGCAGCTCGAATCCTAGATGAGAACCAAGTGAAAGTGGCTAAGATACAACTAACGGATGTGGCCAGAACTTGGTGGTTGGCAAAAGAAGCAAGACTGGAGAAGCCCATCACTTGGGACCAGTTTTCGAAAAGTTTCTATGAAAGATTCTTTTCTAAGGCGGCACAGAAAGAGATGAAAGAACTATTTTATCAGACTGCAGCGGTGGGACCAAACGGTAAATGAATATGCGGTAGAATTTTTGAGACTTTGTCGGTCCGCACCCTATATGGTGGTTGATGAAGAAAAACGGGCCAGCAGGTTTCAGCAGGGCTTGCTAATAAATATTCAGATGTTTCTCATACCCCAGCAGTTGAAGACATACTCCCAAGTTCTCACTATAGTCCGTGAAACGGGGTCTGGAGAAGAAGAGTAGGAGTAAAAAACAGATTGAGTCAGAGAAGCGAATATTCCAACAGATGGACAAAGAATGCCCAGTAATGGGCAGAGAGACTCAGTTAGGCTCATTAATGCCCCGCTAACCATTTGTTCCCCCCAACCTCCTACTCAGCCAGTGGTATGCGAATACTACGAACGTTTACAACAAAGCTGTCGAATAGCAAATGGATCATGTTTGAAATGCAGATCCGGGAAACATTTGATGGTTGAGTGTCCGTTTAAAAGGGCAAGAATGCCACATCAGTTTGACTAGCACTTCCAGCACCGACAGTGATGAAGAACCCGGGACCTGTTAGCAGGAGAGACTCACTTCTTCCTCAGTAGCATACTTACGATAGACACAAAGAGGAACAAGATTAGAACCAAATCGCAGAAGAAGCCAAGACTACCATCTGACCATAGCAGCAGGCGATGCAGAAGAAAGATATGGTTCCCGATACCTGAACAGGAACCCTGAAGGTGTCACCATAGCCATTATTCCCATTTTATCACGTCTTGAGTTGGTAATCTTCCTTACCCTTCCCACTTCATCATATTATCATCCTTGACCCTAGTCTCTGTTGACATTCTAAAAAGACAAGATTCCTAACTGGCCTGAACAATATCTAACTTGTTGACATTTACAAAAGACAAGTGGCAGACAAGCCGACAGCCAGTTCTTCACCCATCTCAAAGGGGACGAATCAGCAACTTGTACTCTACTAATCCAGTAAAGCAGACAGTAAACCGAGGTCATCCTTAAAAGCCCGTGAGAAGGCCCAAGCAGGTCCAGGGACACTAAGTTAGCTCAACACTTAGTCTCGCACGAGCCCATGAGATAAGTCTTGCATAAGAAACTAAAGTTGCTTAGCATCGCAGGAAGCTCCTTCACAGCCTCGCTGCGAGCTAACTTACAGTTTCGCCCGGAGATGCTCAGTTAACTCCGCAGAAAGTTAACTTCGCTCGAAGCCCCACGCAGTTGCGTGAAAGGCTGACTGGTAGCTTCGCCACAAGTCTTACCCAGCTTCGCTGAAGAGCTTTCTTTTAACTTTGCCAGACGCTTCTCCCAGCTCCGCTATGAGCTCAACGCCACGACTCCGCTGTGGGTCTTTTATGGTCACTTTTGACCAATCAAATCCCCAGATGAGATCAAATCTAATTGAGATCAAATTTGGCAGTTGCTTGCCATAATCTTTTGACTCTCCTAATCAGGTGAGAAGATCAGGGGAGATCTTTCAGTTATTTGAAAAGAATCAAGGGAGTATCCCTCATTTAGCAGAGCGGATCAAGAGATCACGCTACTTGCTATTCCTAGCTTCGCTAAAGCTGTCTCTAGCCTCGCGACAAGGCTACTTTCCAGATATAAAACAGATTGACTCAATCTGTTTCCAGATTTTCAGGGTAATTATACCCCTATTCCTCCTTATAAATAGCCTACCAGAGGCATACGGAGAAGAGGCTGGAAAAAGAGAAGAGAAACGGCTAAGGATAGAGAGGAGATCGGAAATCTACTCTCTCGCTTCCAAGAACACAAAGAATTACTTCTCTAATCCTGTAAGGATAAATTTAGGGTGCTAATACCCTAAGATCTTCCTCCCTCTCCAGGAATCTCTGGAACCAGACGAGAAGGAATTCCCCAAGCGGACGCAGCTCGAGAAGTAACAAGAGGGCTCTACCGACCTTCTGTTCTCCGATTCCCTAAACCAGGCGAGAAGGTAATCCCATCAGGCGGCAGTCCAATTATCTGATCGATCGCATCGTCAAAGGGATAAAGTGATCGCGCGCTGATTAGATTCCTACCGGTACACTTCCCCAGAAATCTCAGAGGAGATCTACTTATAATCTTCTTACTGCAAAGAATTACTTGTAATTTAGCTCCTTGATACTTTTTTGTAAGTTTTTCACTTTGCAAAATTAATGAAAAATAAGATGGCGACTCCGCTAGAGAGTGAGTTCTCCACTGTTGAGAATCAAGTGTCACAATGCGATGAGCAGACCTTGGGTCTACTGTTAAGACGCCGGTCATTCACTCTGGCTAAAAGAAGTTCAAACAACTTCTTCCTAGGGGTAGCAAAAGTCCCCTACGTACGTCCAAGTACAAGGAAGTCGGCATAGCCGGAACCCCTCTGGCTAATTCTTCGAATCAAGTTTCTGTTGAGACAGATAAGGCTCTCCGCAAGCCTATTACGATCTTCTGGCGCAACAAGGAGACGGTGTCGCAATGCGAGGGTCAGAATCTTGAGCCTGTTACCTTCGAAAACCTGGTCGTTCATTTCGACCAAGGAAAATTCGAAGAGCTCATCTCTGAACGTAGTCCAGTGCTCCACATACGGAAGCATAGGAAGGTCTCAATGGCCAAGGTTTCAGAGCAGAAACCAGAAGGAGACTCCTCCCAACTCCTCTCAGCCTCGCGCGAGGCTAGCCAGGTTCCCTGCGAACCTAAATCTCCTCTTCCAAAGCAAATGTGGAGGCCAAAATAGAAAGCTCTAGATGAAGCTTCAGGCGTAGCTACGCCACAGGTTCGCCTGTCCCGCGAAGACAAAGACAAGATGCCTGCCTGCTTCATTGAGACTATCAGTCGCGAGGCTAGAACGGCGACTATACCTTCACCTAATACAGGAGCAGTGACTGATAGCACGGCAGGCACAGCGCCAGTACCTTATGATACGCGCGGAGTTCCCAGCCGCCAGGCTGGGGCTAAAGCACCTAGCAGTGCTAACCACTTTCGCAGTAAGGTAGCGAACAAAGCGCCACGGTGTGCTTCGCTCTCCAGTTCCTTAAGCGTTAAGTTCGCCCTTCACAGCGAAGCTAAGAGATTATCTCTTGGTGCTGATAGCGGTGCTTATGCAGCTTCAGCGCCTAAGGGTGCTCCCAAAAGTTTTTAGCCGCGAAGCTAGAACTAAAGCACTATCTAGTGCCAATCACCTCTGTGGTGATGAGAGGAACAATGCATCAACCTGTGTTTCGTTTCCAAAGCTTGCAAGCAAGAAGGTGGTGTCGAAATTACCTGAACGCATCAATGTGTGATCCACCAGAGTCTCTGCGCTGAGTCGCTTAAACTCGACTGAGTCCGACTTGCGAGAGTTCTTAGCAAGCAAATGGAAGTCAAAATCTTTCCAGACTTCTCCCTCCTGTTGTCAACAAGTGGGATGTCAGTTGGTGATAGTCCACTCAGTCTATTGCCGGCTAGGATCAATCCCCGCCACTCCTCCAGACTGACGGTCAGTTTTTGATCGACTATCGGTGCAAGCTCCGGTGAAGCATCACAAAAGGGGTGTATCGCGAAATCTACCAGATTTGCTATCTGCATCCGTCAATATGATCGGAAGAGGGCGGGAGCCACGTAGGGGCAGACGAGCGCCGCTTGCTGCTAACTCTCCTCCCTTCAGTTCTCCAGATCCGGATTATAGTCCGGGCTTACGCCAAGGCTTGGTGCACGAAGAAGCTGTCTTCCGAAACACCAGATCTAGGGTCGCAATACCCTACAGTTATGAGCATCCATCCTCCTCAATTGTAGTAACCTCACCAGAACTAATGAAAGGGTTATTCCGATGGTCTGATGAGGAGGACGAAGATGTGGGTATGCCTCTTCAGCAACAGTCAGCTTGGTACGAACAGATAGAGTATCGGTGAATATGACTGGTAACAGTAATGATGACCTCCGTCGACGGTTGGAAGCTCAAGAGCAAACCTCTAAGGCTCAACAGGAAGCCTTAGACAACATTCAACAGATGCTCGCCCAATTCCTCATTAATCGGAATAATAATGATACTGGAAGTAATCATAATGAGGAAGAACATTATAGCGATGAACAACCAAAGACTGAGAAGTCAAAGGAAAGTTCTTCTATAGATGCTGAAGTTCTTAAAGGCATCCAAGCTCAGATCGCATCCCTAGCTCAGAGGGATAAACTAAAGAAAGTAAGGGCAGTCCGTCCTTACCCTTTGGAATGGGATTCAGTACCATACCCACCAAAGTTCAAGCCACCAACGTTTCATACGTATGATGGTAAAAGCTCACCGAACCAGCACATCTACTACTTCCGGTCTCAGACCGGTAATGTTATAGACAATAATGCTATTATGGCCAGACTGTTCATTGGCACCCTGAAGGGGGTAACATTTGACTGGTTCCGAAGCCTTCCTCCGGGCTCTATCGATTCTTGGATCGACCTAAAAACTCGATTTCTTTCTCATTTCTACGAGGATGATACTAAAGTAACCATGGACAAACTCCTCTCTATCGTACAAAGGAAGGGCGAATCTGTCCGAGACTACATTGAGCGGTTTAGAAACTTATTTCTGATGTGCCCAGTAGGGATGCCATTACCCATGCTCTTGCAGACGTGCAGGCATAATTTCCTCGACCAAGTGGAGATTCGTATGGGGGCTGTCAAAGCCCATACCTGAAAGGAACTGGTCGAATAAGCAGAGATAGCCAAAAAGTCGGCTAAGAAGTTTGCACCATCTACTCCTAAAGGCAAATGGGGTATGAATAATAAGGGGCGTAGCGACATAGCACAGTCTTCCTAAGCCAAAGGGAAAGAGACTATATCCGTTGAATTGTCAGGAGACGTTCATTCGAAGGCTAAGAAGAGCGCTTTCAATAATCAGGAGTCTAAGTTTCCTCCGAAATAGTACTCTTTCAAAGACGAGTAGTGGCCGCAATATTCCATTTACTCTACAAAGGGAATAAACTGAAGCTGCCGGATGTTCGACGCTCTAATGAAATGGGACTCTTTCATAGGATGGTTCATCATCCTACTGATAAGTGTTTTGTCCTTAAGGACAAAATTCAAGTTTTAGTCGATGCCGGAGTTCTGACTCTGAAATCAGAACAAAAGAAAGTCACTGCAAACATGGTGACCCTCGAGTTCGGTAAAACCCCAAAGGTTACAGTTCCTGATGGAACCTTTCCAATCCCTGCACCACAGCTAGAAGTAAAGCATCATTCAGTTAAAACTCAAGAGATTAAGGGTCTTGTTCCCTTGACATTGGAGACAGGAGAAATCATGTGGATACACCCATGTTGGCCCAAAGGCCCATCACTCTAGTTTTGATGATGATCAACTCATGTAGTTATGTTTAGTAATGATCTTGTGTTTAATTAGTGACCGATTTATGATCAAGATCTTAGTAGGTGTGGAGCTTCAACAAAAGATTTAAAGTCAAGTTTTGGAGCTAGCACCAGTTGATTCACGAGCCTATGCATCAAGACCACATCAAGAGTTGAGCTCGTTGGATCGTGTGTGGACCAAGTCAAGAAGATGAGAAGACTTCAAGGGAAGACTTCAAGATCAAGACCTTGTGTCTAGGTTTGTTTTTATAAGATTTTGTTTTAGTTAAAATGTAAAGGATAGAATAGTTGGTGGATTGCTCAAGTTCATTTCACACACACACTCTTGATTTATATGTGTTTTCATAAAAGATTTTTAGTTCTAGAAAAATACCGTTTTGGTTTTGTGTTTCAAATATACATGTGTTTTTAACCAAAACCATTTTAGAACTCTCGACCGTTCTGCTGATCTGCTCGACATTCTTTTAGTTTTCTAGTCATAACTTTTGATTCTTATATTCAATTAACATGATTTAAATTGCATTTTAAAGATGACTTTCAGAGCTACATTTAATATTCAATAATCATATTCTGATTTAAATTTTAAGAATGTCAAATATTGGGTTGAAGTCTGTTCTTGTTCTAAAAACAGTTTACAGTTTCTGATTTGATACCTTTTAGTATTTTATTGATAACTTTCAATTCTGAATTGATATTGATTTGATTTAAGTTGCATTAGAAAGAAGACTTCAATATATACAACTTCATACTATATACTTATTCCCAAATTCGAACGTTTTAGACCTCAAAACTGTGCTCCAAGTTAACCCATTGCACAGAGGGCGGTCGACCGGGCCGGTCGACCGACGTGCACAGAACCGTGCACGTCTGGCAGTTCTATGAGCGGTCGACCGGGCCGGTCGACCGGAACTGAGAGCAGTGCTCTCTGTTCTTCTGGGTCGACCGGGCCGGTCGACCGAGGCTCCAACGGTCGGATTTTTGACCGTTGGCGGTCGACCGGGCGGTCGACCGGCAGGCCTGTCAGAACCCCAACGGCTAGTTTTTGACAGCCTATATATTTGGGGGTTTGTGAACTGTTTTCACTAAGATTTGGAGAAGTTTTTAGAGCCAGTTTTTCTCACTCTTTTCAGAAGTTTTTCTCCACAAAATAGAGAGCAAATATTTCCTATCTAAAGGGAAGTTTTATCAAGAGTGTTTAAAAGAAAGTCTTTGAGTTTTCCTCCACCTTTCACATCCTTGTTTTCTCACACCAACACTTGAGCATCCATTGATCTATCTACCCTATAGGGAGTGTTATTGTGAGAGGATTTTAGGTGATCAAGAGTTGTGATCACCAAAGTTCTACTTTGTTCTTTGAGGAGACGGGCAAGTGTGCTCGTGATTGTTTCGGGTCCTAGTGTGGACTTGGTGTTTCGGGTTCGGGTGCGAACTCCGTGTTTGAGGTGCGGCCTCGGCGAGCTAGTGAGCTTGCGGTGTGTACGGGACTAGGGAGTCCGAGGGCTTGTAGGTGTTGCGGCACCGAGGAGAGATCCATTGGGATCTTGCATAGTGGAAATCCTTCGTGTGTCGAAAGCGGGGATGTAGAGCAAGTGTGCTCGAACCTCGAAACATACCCTTGTGTTTGCGATTGCTCATTCTCTCTCTCTCTCTCTCTCTATCTCCTTGTTTATATCTTGCATTACTTATCTTGTCTTTACCTTTATATGCATGATATATTCCTTGTGCTCATATTGATATATACTTGCGTGGGATTGTTGCTAACACTTGTATTCAACCAAGAGAGCCAACGCGGCACCTCAACCCATTCAAGGGGAATCTAGAGGAGTTTGTCCAGAGCCCTTTACGGGGAATTCGGCAACACTCTTGTTTTATACATAGTGTTTAGTGTAAAAGTTTAATTAGGTCATAATTGCTTTTAGCTTCCGCATTATTTGCATCATTCATCATTAAGTGACCATTAGATTAGCCTTCACCTATTCACCCCCCCTCTAGGTGAACTTACAACCCAGACCCTTTCCAAGATGAACAATAGGATTCAAAGAAATCCAAGTCAAAGGGTAAATCTTGTAATGTTATCTTTATCTTGCCGGATGATGGCAGTCTCACGACAGCTTCTCTTAGCGATTCTGAAGGGGAAAGCACGCTTGCACAATGCAGGCTGATGTACCTTAACCAACAGGCACTCGACCTGGGAAGTCATACTTAAAACAGTATGAGAAAATTACTGACGAATCACAGCAGCAGACGACGTCAGTACAAATACCCACACCGGCTCTGCTCCCGACGACGGGAAAAGAGAAGCAAAAAGAAATCTGGTTTGACCATATCCTGAAGAAGCCTTCAGGCCCAGGGCTTAACATGCCCTTTCGTTTTGACATATTGGCCCAGTTGGCTAATATCCCAGCTCGTATCACCATACACGAGCTCCTTCGTCTCTTGAAAGAGACAAGAGAAGCGCTTAGGGATGCAGTGTCTAACTCAGAATCATTCCTGACATATATGCCAGAAACCCTTATAGATGACACTCAGTCTTCTTGCTCTGAATGTCATCATGTACAATCAAAGGTACCTGCTATTACTTTCACAGCGGAGGATACGCTTCTCAAAGATAACAAGCACGATCGACCTTTGTACTACAGCGGATACATCGGTTCGACATGCATTGAAAGGGTACAGGTTGACCTAGGGTCTGCACTCAGCATCATCCCCAAAACGCTCCTCTGCTTCCTTGACATACCACTGTATCGGTTATCTACAACCACTACAACAAATACGGTTTTAATGCATGGAGTAGTCATCCACTTAGAAAGATTCGACTCCGTTGCCGAATGGGGAGCCTGAAGTCAGAGGTGACGTGCTATGTCATTGACGCTGACACGTCATACAACTTGTTACTAGGGAGACCCTGGATCCATGCTAATTGGATTGTCCCCTCTACTCTGCACTAGTGCTTCTAATATGTTGAAGATGATGCAATAGTACGAACTGTCTTCGCTGAGAAGCAACCATTCAAAGGGGTGAAAAACTACTTTACTGACGTTCTCCTATATCAAGATGTTGGTGAAACGTCAAAAGAATCATTGCCTGACAATGATGATAGTGGCAATGAGACAGATTCGGAGTCTGAAGCAGACATGCCAGCCATTTTGGTCGGTGAACCGATTATAGCATGTTTTAATAATCTCCAATGTAACACTCCTTTTGAAGATGAGGGCGAATGGGTAACTAATGACAATATTTGCTTAGATTATCCTGTGAGTGTCGAATTATTTGAGTTCGTTACGGATAGCTCTCTGCACATGCCCTTACATAAACCAAGTGCATCAAGTACATCTGTGGAATCTATAGAAGGATCCGTTTTAGTGGTTACTCCATCCAAAGAGGGTCAATTACTAATAATATTTGGTAAAGCCCAACTGCGAAGGTCTGCAACCGCGGATTCGAGTTCAGACTCAGACATCCAACAAATTTTCCATTATGCACGATCAACGCAGCATATGATGAGGAAAATGGGATATAACCTGCAGCATGGGAACGGCCTGCATTTCGAAAAAGAAAAACGTGCTTTTCTGCGTAACTCTGTGCCAAGAGGGAAACCGGTAAATTACTATGATAACACACGTAGGAGGTTAAGATACGTTACACTTACACCGCCAACAATAGTTCGACCTAATGATAACAAACCAATCCCATCACGTTCTGCCTCTTCCTCCGAATGAGATTCAGATGTCAGTGTGGGAACGTTGTTCAAAGAACTCACTGTTAATATGACTTCAAGCAGCCAATTGGAGCCAGCGGAAGCTACGGATGAGGAACCATGGACTCAGCAATTGGATTTTCAGTGAGAAAAGCGATTCGAACAACGTGAACCACCTACTGAAGACAAGGTGATTCAGGTTAACATGGGTAGTCAAGATCACCCTAAGCCCATCTTTATAAGTGAGAGCTTGTCACTCACAGAAAGAGAAGAATTGATGGTACTTCTAAGGGACTATATAGATGTCTTTGCGTGGAACTACGAAGATATGCCTGTACTTGATCCACAAGTAGCCATGCATCGTCTGAACATCAAGCCAGACACTAAGCCAGTCAAGCAACAACAACACCGATTTCGTCCGAACATTATGGAAGCTATTGAAGCCGAAGTCCATAAACTCATTACATGTGGCTTCATATGGGAGGAGCAACATTCAAGTTGGGTTGCTAACATCGTCTCCGTTCTCAAGAAGAATGGAAAAATTCGGATCTATATTGACTACCGCGATCATAATACAGCCTATCCTAAAGACGAATTCCCATTGCCCATCACCGATGTCATGATTGATAATACCTGCGGATTCGAAAGAATGTCTTTCATAGACGACTTCTCAGGATATAATCAAATTAAGATGTATCCAGAGGACGAGAAGCATACTTCATTCCGGACACCGTTGGGGGTATACTACTATTCCGTGATGCCCTTCGGGTTAAAGAACGCGGGAGCGACTTATCAACGGGCAATGAGTATGATTTTCCGTGATCATCTCTGAAAGATGGTAGAATGTTATGTCGACGACATTGCTGTCAAAAGCCGCGATAAGAATGACCATCTTCATGACTTGAGAACGATATTCGACATGATGCGGGCTCATCAACTGAAGATGAATTCGACAAAATCCTTCTTGGGGGTTTCGAGTGGTAAGTTCCTTGAATTTATTATTACATCAAAAGGAATTCATCTTGACCCAGACAAAGTTAAAGCCATTCAAAGCATGCATCCACCTAAGAATCTCAAAGAACTTAGAGGCCTGCAAGGTTGACTGGCTTATATCAGAAGATTCATTGTAAATCTCTCAGGCCGCTGTTAACCGTTCACCCGACTCATGAAAAGGGGTGTTTCTTTTGTATGGGATCAAGCCTGTCAAGAAGCTTACGAAGATGTCAAAAGATATCTCACAAAACCTCCAGTCATAGTAGCTCTCACGTCAGGAAAACCATTCCTACTTTATGTAAAAGCTATGGACCATTCCCTTGGTGTTCTGCTTGCTCAAAAAGACGATAATGGTTACGAACAAGCTATTTATTATCTGAGCAGGACTCTGATAGGGGCAAGATCTCGCTATAATCCTATTGAGAAGGAATGCTTAACTCTTGTCTTTTATATGCAGAAGACACGACATTATTTGGTCGGCCGAATCATACATGTCATTTTCAGAGTGAATCCTTTGCGTCTCCTCATGACGAAACCAGGATCACTGAATTCTAAATTAGCTAAATGGGCCCTCCTTTTGTCTCAGTACGACATGATCTTTGTCCCTCAGAAAGCAGTTAAAGGCCAGGCACTTGCAGAGTTCTTGGCTGCTCATTCAGTTCCGGAAAGCTTAAAACTTTATGAAGACATTCCAGATGAAGTCTTCGAATTTAATATAACTTCAGAAGATGAAGTTTGGCAGATATTCTTTGATGGAGCATCACGAATAGGCCCTGAAGGCAAGATCATTACCGGTGTGGGGGTTGTGTTTATCTCACCACAAAACCATGTCCTTCCTAGGGCATTTTCTCTGATGGAATCATACTCCAACAATGTGACAGAATACAATGCTCTACTAATTGGTCTTCAGCTCGCTCACGAAATGGGGGTACGCTACCTTGAAGCTTATGGCGATTCGAGACTGATTATCAATCAGGTTAAAGGCGAATATGAGGTCCGTCACGAAGATTTGGTACCTTATTATCACGCAGTCATCGAAATGGCTAGTTTATTTGATGGCTTCTACATCGGTCACGTGTCTCAATCCCAGAACACTAGAGCCGATGCTCTGGCTGCATTAGCAACAATGCTAGCCTTACCAGACGACACCAAGTATCACCTTACAATGGCAACTCGACACCTTGTTTGCGCTAAACATATGTTGAGAACCAAAGAGGCCTATAATATCTCGACGGATCTTGAACCGAGAGATTGACGATTTTCCCTCATCGACTATACTTTGCATGGTTTGCTGCCGGATGACCCTAAAGAAGCAGCATCTATCAGACGAAGGTTTCTCCGTTTTTACTATGACCCAACACTGAAGACACTTTATTGTTGTTCATACGACGGTATCCTCCTGCGTTGCCTTTCTAATTTAGAAGCACAGGAAGTGCTCAAAGAAGTGCATGATGGCATATACGGAGTTCATCAGCCAGGTCCAAAACTCAAGGACCGATTGCAGAGGCTTGGGTATTATTGGCCAACCATGATAGCCGATGCCATCCAATATGCACGAAGGTGTAAGGCATGCCAAATCCATGCGGACTTCATACATCAGCCTCCAAAGTTGCTCCATCCAACTGTTGCTTCGTGGCTATTTGAAGCGTGGGGAATCGATGTCGTAGGGCAATCAGCCCTTCTTCAACAAAAGGTCACCGGTTTATCTTAGCAATAACCGATTACTTCTCAAAATGGGCAGAAGCTATACCACTGTTAGAAGTTAAAACTTCTAACGTGATTAATTTTATCAAACACCTTGTCATCTATCGATTTGGTGTCCCTAGGCGGATCATCCATGATAACGGTCCCTAATTTGCAAGCCAGGTATTCTATAAGTTCTGTGATAAGTACCGGATTCAGAATGTGGCATCAACCGCTTATAACCCTGCCGCTAATGGCTTGGCGGAAGCATTCAACAAGAAAATCATTAAGCTACTCAAAAAATTCATTTCATCAAATAAGCAAGACTGGAATGAGAAGCTTAGTGAATGTCTTTAGGCCTATCGAACCACGGTTCGGACCCTGACAGGTAATACACCTTTTTCCCTGATATACCGGTGCGAAGCAGTCATACCGTTAGAAATTCAGATGCCGTCATTATGAGTCGCTTTGATGGCTAAGATGACAACGGAGGACAACGATCGGTTGCGACTCCAAGAGTTCGAAGCCCTAGATGAGAAGTGGTTATAAGCTCAGCAACACATTGAGTTGTATCAACCCCATATCTCAAAAACCTTCAATAAGAATGTTAAGTAAAGAGTCTTCCAGAAAGGAGATTTGGTTTTAGCCGTCAGACGACCGATGATCATGACGCACAAAATCAAAGGCAAATTTCAGCCCAAATGGGAAGGACCGTTTGTAATAGAAACAGTCTATTCAAACGGGGCATATCGCCTTATGACTTCCGATGGTGACTTACTCATATGCCGATCAACGGCAGGTTCTTAAAGAAGTATTATCCTTGATAGGATCCTTCGCATGATCAAGTTAACGTTACATCTCTGATCAAGATCTTCAGATTCAAGATATGCAAAAGGAGCGCTCCTCTCTTTCTCTAAATGAGATCATACAACCATAAACTAGTGTCAAGCTGATCGAATACTGGTTGTCTCAAAGAAGAGCCAAGGTTATTATAAATACAGTAACAAAATAATCCAACGCCCCTAGTGGTTAAGGATAGAGGAAAATGTTAGCCTTTAAGCCCAACATAAGTCCTCGATAACTCATCATGCTGAGGGGAATAGTATGGCTAGCCTGACTCAAACGGTAGTTGGTAATGGCATATCAAATCCGTTGGCAGCTGAGGATTTGCTAAATATCTTAAGGGACCTGTTCCCATTTGATTCTGCGGTTAAGGATAGAGGAAAATGTTGGCCTTTAAGCCCAACATAAGTCCTTGACAACTCATCATGCTGAGGGAAATAACATGGCTAGCCTGACTCAAACAGCAGTTGGTAAAGGCATATCAAATCCGTTGACGGCTGAGGATTTGCTAAAAATTCTAAGGGACCTATTCTCATTTGATTCCCTCTCCAATTCTCATCCATGGAATGGTAAGACCGCATAGAAAGGTATTTATATTCCTTGCGAAATGACGAGTCTAACCTATCATGTTAACATTAAACCTCTGATAGCAAGACTCTAATCTGCTCCCCAACGGATTAAACCAACATCCCTAGTGAATAGACCCCGCTTGTCTTTCTCTTCAACAGAACGACAGGTCCACTTAAATTACTGTTATATTCAAGCACCTCAAGAGTAAATGAATCCTTGTCAAGTTAACATCACACCTCTAGCAAGTTGCTTTGCAAATCCCCACAGAGTTCTCTGACATATGATTTTCTACTGGACTTGTTTCCTAACTCCCCAGCGAGTTTCTGATAGATTCCCCTCAAAGTCTATCAGCCTCAGTAGACTTTTCTGGTTGTCACGTTAACAATATACCTCTGATAATTTCTTCCAAATAACATTTGAAGGAGATATCAAAATCTTCATGGAGTTCATAATCAACTCATCTTTCAGTCCAGTAGGGACTATTTCTTTGTCATCATGTCCAGTTCGTCACCTCTGAATGATAAATTTCGAGCTTGGTGGCTTCTCAATCAGTCATGTTCAGCTCATCACCTCTGAACCGACAGATAGCCAAGTCTCCTTTTTGCTTACTGTTATGTCCAGTTCGCCACCTATGAACAGTAAACACCCCGAGTTTGGTAAGCCCTAATCGGTTATGTCCAGTTTGTTACCTCTGAACTGATGGATATCCAATCTCATTTTTTAGTCCAATAGGGACTATTTCTTTGCAAATCATTTCTCAAATGTGTAACTAACCCTATCAATTTATCATCACTGATTAGTTTAGTTATACCGTTATTCTGTTCCTTTTGAGGATTGTAATACAAATTGAAAGTAAGAATTGAAAATTCAGAAGATAAAACAAGTTGAAAATGCAACATGGAAGTCAAATAAAATTATTTTTTATTGATTCCAAAAGAGGGATACATGAATACACGGATTACAAGCTACGAGGGTACTTCATAGGACTTAATCCGTTCTTCAAGAGTGGTCAACCTATTCTTCCTCTCCTCAGCAGCCCTGATAAGTGCCTGCGACCTCAACTCGGCCTCATTAAAACTCACTGTCTGGGACAGGCGAGCCTCAATTTCAACCAAAGTTGCCCTCTGTGCTAGCTTCTGTTGCAGGACTTTATCATTCTGGGCCTTAAGCTGCTCTAGCCGAGCAATCTCCTCAAGATGCACCGGTTCGGCCTTGGACAGAAGAAGATTGGCTTTCTTGATCATTTCCTTGGCCTTTTCAATCTTATCCTCAACGTCGAGAAGAGCACTGTTAGAAACATCTATGGCATCCCAAGTTCTACTTTCCTTGTCTCTAAGGATTTCAAGTCGGAAGAAATTGCCTTAGCTGCTTCTTGAGCAACAAGATGAGCTTCATGCATTTGAGCAGCGAGGTGTGCAAGCTATTCATTAACTGAGGACTCCAAATCTGAATAGCTGAGACGGCACCGTTCGTCCACATCCCTCTCAAGCCTGTCCACCAGAAGCTCCAATGTGGTGGCGTGGTCATCCCCTCCAAAGTCTCGAATGCTATCAATACTTCGAGAGAGGACCACCTTCAAAGCAGAGAACGAGGTAGTCGAGCCCTTCAAGACCAAAGCAATGGATCGCTTCAAGCCCTTATAAAAGCTGTCGACTAGCTCAGCCACAGATTTATTCTCGGCTTCAACTACTCCTGGTGAATGAGTGGCCCCCGAAAGCAAAGCTTCCACCGGTTTCACTGACATAATAGTAGAGGGAATAGCAGGAGCACTGACTGGAGAAATATGAGGGGTCGCTGGTGATCTCGGAGGAGTCCTCATTGAGACCAGTACACTAGCCACAATTGACGTAGGGCTGGTGACTACTTCCGGGAGAGCTGGCTCAACAACCAGTGTTGGAGAAGTAGGACTGGCAATACCTTCAGCTTCGCAATTGGCAGGATAGGCAGCGCTGGCGAAACCACTGGCAGTTCACTTACCGATGTAGTTGGAAGTGAAATTGGTTCCGTAACCACTGTCCCCTCGGCTCTTAAGGCCACTTACCGGTTTAGGTTAATAAGAGGGCAAGCCGTGATACAAGGCATCCAACTCAGCAGCGTCCATTGCAGTCGAAGTACTTGCTTCACCTCTGATTCTCTCAGGAAGATTGGTTGGCTCTCTTGAAGTCAATGCACCTAAAGATGGAACACCTGTAGCAAGACTCTGTTTAAGCAAGGAATAATCAATATTAGGAGAGAATTACTCATAAAAGGTCAAGGCATTACCAAAAGGTGATATTGCCTCAATCGCCTTAGTCGCAATTTCTCTCTGAATTTCCTCGACGGCAGCATTAGTCCCCTCAGGCTCCATAGGAAAATCTTTGGCAGAGTCAACACGGACGGCCGGCCCACCTTCACTCACCGAACCCTCTGTGGTCCATCCTAAAGAGTTGGAGGCTATGGGAATTCCTTCTGAGGTCCCAGCACCCGAAGGACCCACGTCGGCCGCATCACCTTTAGAGTCTTCTGAGACGACGAAGTAGCTAGCCTCGTCACCTTCCTTATAAGTGAACAAGGGATCATAGTAATCTCCCTGTTCTCCTAAAGCCTCGGCTCTCGGGTCTCTTGCCATCTCAGTTTCTGAATCATAGAATAAATAATGAGCTGTATGAAATATATAAGTATATGTTGCAACAGAGCTGATCTTACTCAAGTCATGAACAGCTTTACCAACGATCTGCCTCAGAGCCGACAGCTTAATGACTAATGGAGCAGGAGGAGGAGGCGCCGCGGTTGACTCGCCCTCTGCAATAATGGTGGGAGTGTAGCGATGAGGCTTCTTCACTACCCTCTTCCTGTGAGATCCATCTTGTCGCTTTCGTTTGAAGTAGACGTCGGGATCTTCTTCCTCCACTTCTTCTACCTCTACATGTTCCATAGGGGCTGTGCCTACCCCACTAGGAGCATCAGATGGAACCTCAGCACCTGCATCTCCCTCAAAGCGGGGACTCTCTGCGTCCGAAGCCTCACATCAGTAGTAGCGACGAATTCCCTGAGGCCTGGCACACGGACCCTCCTGCCCTCACCTCTCTCAGTGACCTTCCGCTTTAGTCGCTGAGAGATCAATTTCATATCAAATGAGTTAATAGAAAACCCAGTTGGTGTGGAGTTCAAAGTTCTGTACCACTGACAGAACCCCAAAGTCGTCTGAAAATTTAGAGTCCTCAGCGGCATGCACAACTGCGCCTTAGTACAGCCAGCGATGTAGAATCGCCAAGCACGAGCACCATCAATGAGGCTCCCCATAAAGGCCAAGCTGGTGTTCGGGTTACCTATGTACAGTTGGTCATACTCAAACTGACGAGCAAACCGACTCGGGACATAGGGTTCCAAGTAGCAGGTATCCCCGCTCTTGTACACCAGTGGGATGGCCGGATGCTAACCAGCCATTCGAAGACTCCCCGGCTCAGCGACGTCTGCCCATCTCCTACATCCTTGAATTCTTCACCGTAACCCGCATCACGAATGTAGGGAAAGCAGCGAAAAAGGCAGTAAACATCATAACGGCGCAGCAACTTGCGAACCGCGGCCATATAAGTCAACAACCATGAACATCCCTCAAATCAACGGAGAAGCGCCATTCGGGCACCTTCTTGGGGCTCCTCTCCGGCTTGGATAATGGAAGGGCAGTGAAGGGTGAACCGTCCCATCAGATAGATATATGGCAAACCGATCCTAGGGTTTGGTCCGTCGCGAGGCAGGATTGTGCCTTTGCCCCTCTTTGTCATTGGTGGCCTACAGAAAGCCTCCGTCAATGCACGAAGGCCTCGCTGAATACAACACACCATTGCCGGGAGAAGTCCAAGAGAACGACCGTGAACTAAACGAACGGCCGGCAATAAGATAGTTAGAAGGATGACGCGCTGGAGGGAGAAGGCCGTCACACATCTCTTCAGCCAAACCGATAAAAAACCAGCCAAAAGTGCCTTCCGAGATATCGGTCGACGAGCCTGATGATGGAAACTCTAGAGAATATCACCCTTCTCGTAAGGTCCATCATCCTCTTCTAAAATCATGTCCCCTTGGGAGTGTTCCTGCATCCTTCAGAAAATGTCTTCATGTGCAACCCCGCAATGAGCTGCATCAGGAGCATCTTCCAGGTTGGGGAACAAATAATTCCCCCAGCTCTTCGAATTGCATGAAGCTCCCTTATGACTCCCAAGCATACTGCAGCAAATGTAAAGGTGACACATCAACTCCCGATAAGTCTCAAACAAAGCGGGCTCCTGTTTCTCTAGAAGTGCCAATTTCGCCTCGCACGGGAAATATTCTTCATATGGGAGAGATCCCAAGGGCAGAGCAGAGACTTCCCACATCTCGTGCAAAGCCATGCCAATTCGCCTACAGAGATGAAGAAAGTCCCTGTAGCTGGACAGTATAACTTAAAGATGGAGTAGAAGTTCACTACGCTCATCTGGATGCCGTAACAGGTCGCCCTGACGGCCTCGTAGAGCCCCAGTCTCTCAGATCCTCCTCAAAATGGGCCAAGACATATAAGGTCAGGTCTCTCCACCAGGCCTTGGGGGCGTGAATCCACCCAGGGGTCCTGAAATCAGTAGCTGGATAATTACCATGAGCCTTGAAGAACTGATTTCCAAAAGTCTGAGCCACCACGGGATTTTCTCCAACCGGGATGTCCGGAAGTACGTTCCCAGGGTGGAGACCCAATATGCAGCGAGGAGGACCTGCCCTTGTATAACCAGGAGGTGAAGCTATCAATTTTCTCACGTGAACGGAGTTGGTAGTCCGAGTCACTGGCCACTGCATCTTCCGAGCCCTCGTCACGCATTAGAAGAAAGACAGTGAAAAATGACGCTTGCTAGATGGGAGATAATACTTCTCGCCATCCAGATTGAAAATCCACTGCCCTTCTCCGGCTAGCAGCTGATGATCGGTATCTGGCGCTGCATCCCCAAGCATAAAGCCGGACTTCCGATAGATTTTTCGATCAGAATCCTCAAGGGGAGTAGTAGTTAACATGCTCCTCGTAGTACGCTGATCTCCGGCGTATATAAGGGTATCTCGACCGGGAGCACTCCGCTTACTGAATAGTGAAGCTTGCCCTTGGAACTGTAGGCTAACATTGTCGTCCAGCTCCCTGGCTATTTCAAAGAGACTGTTCAGAGGACCAGGAGTATAGTGCACTGTAAAAACAAGGAGAAACTATATTAGTTCATTTGCTGAAGAAAGCTAAGGCAAGAAAAATAATTTTGCTAAGGCATAGCTTCGCTCCCCGAGCGAAGCGAGCCTAGCATTAGCTTCGCCCCGAAGCTCAACTTCGCAACTGTAGCTTGGCTCCGCACTCGGCATGAAGGCAGAATGCAGAAAACATCTAAGTGTTAGCTTCGCTCTAGAAGCTTGGCCTCGTATAACAGAACGCGAAGTAGCTCCAAGCGCCAACTTTGCCAGAAGGGCATTGCTGTCTAAAATCATTTTAAGGGCTTTAAAGTCCTTTTCTAGCTGCGCTTTGAAGGATAGCTTCACATCCTGTTATTCGACAGGATATGAACCGCATAAGGGTTAGCTTCGCACAAAGCTTGGAGAAGAAACCATTCGGTTCCTAAATTTCCAGTTGAGAAATTAAGGGAAATTAAATCCCCTAAAAATTCGGCAAAGAAAATTAAGGAGTTGAACTCCCTGAGATCACTGGATCACAATGAATCGTTCTAGATTCATCATGAAATAGCCAAAATTGGCTTCGAAAAGAGATGAAAATCTCTGAGTAAAAGGGAAAAATCCCTACCCGCAATGGGGCGTTCAATGACCGGAGAGGAGGAGGCCCCTCCGTCGCAGAGTCGCTGCCTCTTTGCCTGCTCGTCTTTTGGGGGCCATGGAAGAACTAAAAAGTTCTTAAATATCAAACGAAGAAGAAGAAACTTGTGTTCTCTGAAAATTCAAAGAGTAATTCTTTCTCTGTCAGCCCAATCGGGCTTTTATAGCCTAATGATTGCCTAAATTTTGCCTCCTCGAGACGAGCGCAGGCGGTCGTTTCAAATTAATTTGAAATGGCGCCTAAGCGCTTTCCCAAGACGCCAGACTACCAGCTCCGCTAGGGCCAACTTTGCTAGAGTTTAGCGTCAACCTCGTGCGACATTTGAGTAACTTCGCTGAAAGATGAACCTTAGCTCTGCTAAAAGCTCGGCTCTAACTTCACAGAAAATTCATGCTAGCTTCGCTGGAAGCTCGTTCCTGATTTAGCTGGGATTCTGTCTTTAACTTCGCAGGAAGTTTAGCTCCACTAAGAACTTTTCTTTCCTCCGCCAGTCCATTCCAATTGCCTTCAAATTCAAAAGGAAGAGGAGGGAAACAAAGTAGACAAGCAGAAAATAAACATTTTTATTGATTCAAAAGGGAAGATACATTGATGCTACATCTAGATTATCTTTCATACAATAGAATCATCCTATCTACTTTCAGAGTGATGAACCATCCTAACTGGACACAAAGGGTCTTCCTCCTGCACAAGGCCGTAATTCTTCGCTTAATGGTAGATTTTGCCATCAAGAAGCTGGAACTTCTTTGATGAAAATTAGCAAAGGAAGCTGGATCTTCCGTAATCAAAATTGGCAAGAGATTAGAAGCTAGATCTTCTTTGATTAAAATTGACAAAAGACTAGTTGCCATCAGAAAGCTGGATCTTCCTTAAATAAAATTGGTAAAGGAAGGATCCAAGACTTACAGGTGACGCCCGCTTTCCCGAAGTGGATCATCTCAGATAAGCGACTACCAGCCCTTTCCCGGAGTGGATCATCTCGGATAAGCGACTGCCAGCCTCTTCTTGGAACGCGCATCAGCTGCTCCAGTATGTTCCTTCTGCTTATGATCAAAGTTTCAACTTTAAGATCAAGGGGAAAATTTTTGGTCTCTTTCATCAAGACGAAAGACTGGCCAACATAATTCACTGTAATGCAAACTGAAAGCGAGTTAGCGTTAAATCAAAAGAAAAATGCAAAGATGGAATGCTAAGTCAAATTCTTTGGGCGAAGCAATTCATATCCGATCCAGTTGTGCCTTAAAGATGGATTTCAGTTAAGCAGAGGATAGCCTCGCTTGCACAGTGATGATGGACTAGCTTAGCAAAAGCTAAGTCTTAGCCTCGCTATATGGCTGGGCCAGACTGGCCCAGAGGGACGCAGTCTAACCCACCTATATGGCAAGACCGGCTCAACCTTGAAGAGGCCAAGTCCTAAGCCTTACCTGCATGGCAAATTTAACGAGCAGACTTGACAGATCAAGGCAGCGACCCTGCATGAAAAAAGCGAGAATGCTAGCTTCATCGAGAAGCTGAAAAATAGGGCTGAAACTCTTTTCTGAAAGTCAACCAAATGCAAAGACCAAGGGAATTTAATCCCTAAGATAGCTGGTAAAGCTAAGAAAATTAAGAGAGATAAACTCCATAAAGTCACTAATCTATTGGTAAAGTCTCTGGATGACTGAGACTCATCAGCTCTTGGCCGGTTAGTGACCAGACTAGGCACCCCCACTATTTCAGCCGCCTTTCCTGGCAATGAGGAGATGTCATGAACAGACATTTCAGAAAGAGAAAAGTATGTTTCTCTGAAAAGGACTTCAAGTGTCCGATTTATAGGCCTCATGGCCTGACCACGCCGCTGACGCTTCAAGCTTAGGAGCGCGGGCGAAGTTAAAGCATTTAAATGCTTAGCCTCGAGAATGGGAATAATCTCCCTCGTTAAATACAAGAGAAGTTATTCTAACCTCAGCAAAGGGAGCAATCCCTCTTGTAACTCGTAAAAAGCGGTTAGCCTTGGGAAAGGAACGTTGTTCCAATCCCGATTTAAAACGAAGCCGCTCCGAGAGGCTCGAACGCGAAGCTATCCAAACGCGAAGCTACCCAGAATCGTGAATCTACACGATTCCTCGGTGAACTTATTCCAATCCAAAAGCAGGGTTGAAAGTGAAGCTGAACTCAACCACTATGGCGACATTCGCATTTCACATACCATCAATCAAAACAGTTCAAAATATTTCGAAGTCTGAACCATTCCATTGCAGACTTATGAAAACTTTGAAGGGGGTCTTGTTGACACTCTAAAAAAGACAAGATTCCTAACTGGCCTGAACAATGTCTAACTTGTTGACATCTATAAAAGACAAGTAGCAGACAAGCCGACGGTCAGTTCTTCACCCATCTCAAAGGGGACGAATCAGCAACTTAGACTCTACTGATTCAGCGAAGCAGACAGTAAGCTGAGGTTGTCCTTAAAAGCCCGTGAGAAGGCCCAAGCAGGTCCAGGGACACTAAGTTCGCTCAACACTTAGTCTCGCAGAAGCCCACGAGATAAGTCTCGCATAAGAAACCAAAGTTGCTTAGCATCGCAGGAAGCTCCTTCATAGCCTCGCTGCGAGCTAACTTACAGCTTCGCCCGGAGATGCTCAGTTAACTCTGTAGAAAGTTAACTTCGCTCGAAGCCCCACGCAGCTGCGTGAAAGGCTGACTGGTAGCTTCGCCACAAGTCTTACCCAGCTCCGCTGAAGAGCTTTCTTTTAACTTCGCCAGACGCTTCTCCTAGCTCCGCCATGAGCTCAACGCCACGACTTCGCTGTGGGTCTTTTATGATCACCTTTGACCAATTAAATCCCCAGATGAGATCAAATCTAATTGAGATCAAATTTGGCAGTTGCTTGCCATAATCTTTTGACTCTCCTAATCAGGTGAGAAGATCAGCGGAGATCTTTAAGTTATTTGAAAAGAATCAAGGGTGTATCCCTCATTTAGCAGAGCGGATCAAGAGATCAGCGCTACTTGCTATTCCTAACTTCGCGAAAGCTGTCTCTAGCCTCGCGGTAAGGCTACTTTCCAGATGTAAAACAGATTGACTCAATCTGTTTTCAGATTTTCAGGGCAATTATACCCCTATTCCTCTTTATAAATAGCCTACCAGAGGCATACAGAGAAGAGGCTAGAAAAAGAGAGGAGAAACGACCAAGGATAGAGAGGAGATAAAAAATCTATTCTCTCGCTTCCAAGAACACAAAGAATTACTTCTCTAATCCTGTAAGGATAAATTTAGGGTGCTAATACCCTAAGATCTTCCTCCCTCTCCAGGAATCTCTGGAACCAGACGAGAAGAAATTCCCCAAGCGGACGCAGCTCGAGAAGTAACAAGAGGGCTCTACTGACCTTCTGTTCTCCGATTCCCCAAACCAGGCGAGAAGGAAATCCCATCAGGCGGCATTTTGATTGTCTGATCGATCGCATCGTCAAAGGGATAAAGTGGTCACGCGCTGATCAGATTCCTACCGGCACACTTCCCCAGAAATCTCAGAGGAGATCTACCTGTAATCTTCTTACTGCAAAGAATTACATGTAATTTAGCTCCTCGACACTTTTTTGTAAGTTTTTCCCTTTGCAAAATCAATAAAAAATAGTCTCTCTTATGTTCATCTCTTTCCTTATAGAAATTTCGAGGACGAAATATTGTTAGGTGGGTAGATTATAGTACCCCGTTCTCAAGCTACGTACCCAGATACGTGTTTCAATTTTTTTGATCATATTGTTTAAATTTTCTTCCTGTATTTATTTTTGGGTTGTGATTGTTTATATTATTTGATATTGGATCTGGATTCTCAGACTCAGAGTCAGCCGTGGTTTGGACCGGGAACTCGATACCAGTGTACTATCCTATTTGACCTATCTGATAGTTTGATTTAATCTATTTCAGTTTCAAACATTGTTTTTCAATATTTTAGATTTTTCATGATTTTCTTGAATTTTTCAGAATTAATTTGCAAAAAATTTTAAAATCGATATCGATCGGTATCGCTGACATATTCTCGGATTTTAGTTTTCAAATGGAGTTGAATTTCTAAAAACAGCTTTCACATTACTTTTTAGAATCTCATTTTCTATTTAAGTGCATTATTTGATATTTTTCTAAATTTATCAAACTTTGACTGATTTTGGTGTCGATTGGTTTCGCCGGAAGATTTCATGATTTTTAATTTAAAAATCAGATTGAGTTTCTCGAATCTGATTTCACCAGGCATCTTAAAATAATATTTTTTATTTTAAGAACTTTTGGGAACGTTTCTGAAATAGTCAATTTTTACCAATTTAAATAATAATATTATTTTTTTTCTTTTCTTGGCTTTTCCTTCTCCACTCCTACTTAATACTTTCATGTTATTCTATTAATTTAATTATTTAATAATATATTTATTTATTAATTTTTTCATATTTCTTTTCATTTTCTTTATTTTTTTCCTTTTCCTTTTCCTTTCTTTCCTTTTCTTTCTTTTTCTTCTTTCCTTTTTCTTTTTCTTTCTTCCCTACCTGCTCCCCTACCTCCCCCTTACCCTGCCGACGACCACAACCAATAGCACCATCTCCTCTCCATCCCACCGTACATCCCTCCCTTTCCCTCTCCTTCTCTTTATTTTTCCTTTTTTTCTTTTTTCCCATTCTCTCCATCTCCTACTCTCTCCCACCAACTCCCATCTTCTTCCTCCCCTTCTCCATGACCTCCGCCTCCGCCAGCACCACCCAGGCACCGCCCTCCCCTAGGTCGGCACCACTTCCCAAAGATCCCCTCTTCTCTTCCCTCCTCCCTCCTTTTCAACCACCCATCCCCGTCTCCAATTTCATTATAACCCATCACCATCATCTTTTCTTCTCCAAAATTCACCACCAATTCCACCAATCCTTCCACTTTCGCCACCCAACCACCATCTCCTCCTCCTCCAACTCCCAACACCACCACATCTTCATCACCTTCAACCACCACCACCACCAACAACATCCAGCTTCAACAACAACATCAACAACAACCACAACAAACCACAACACCAAACCAACCCCTCCCCTCCCTTCCTCCTCGGGACTCCGGCCACGCACCACCCTTCTCTGGCGCGCCAGCGCCGCCCAGGTTGCTGCCGGCGGCCGGCAGCAAGCCACACACTCCTCCTCCTCCTCTTCTTTCTTAACTTGCTTTCTTTCTTCCTTTCTTTCTTTTCTTCTTTTATTTTTCCTTTCTTTCCTCTTTTACCTCTTTCTTTATCCAGCACAACTCTCTCCCTATCTCTCTCACTCACTTTCCTACAACTGCATCTCTCTCGCCCCTCTCCCGCGCGCGGGTGCACGTGTTCGTGGATTTTCAGGATCTAGCTCGGTGTAGCGTTCCCGTTTTAGGCGAGTGCTTTTCATATTGTTTCTTGTGTTGCGAGTTTCATTCTAGGGATTATTACTTGTTTTGCTAGTGCCTTATCCCGTTATTGTGATTGGTTTTATAATGCTTGATACATGTTATGCGAGTACTTCACTTTATATCGGGCGAGTACCTTTTTAGGATGTCATTATTATAATTTATTGAATTGGTATTATATTTTTATTGGATGTGCCTAGATACGCTCCTGCTTTGCTTAACTAATTAATAGATTAAGTTATTATTATTTTAGATATGGTTGTGAAAAGTTCGAAATGTTTAACTATTATGTCCTCATGTATCATGTTACACGACCGGATGATTACCTAACATATGATGTTGTGGCTCTGTATTCAACTTACCTGATACCGACATGTTAATTAACTGATACTGATATGTTTATACTTAACACCCAATATCTGACACCTGATATCTGACACCTGACAATTGACATGCTATCACTCGATACTTGACATATGCTATCGCTTAAATTGATACACTTGGCCTCATGCTGTGCCACCCGACTGGATGCTATCACACCCGACACTTGTATTATATTGTATATTTATGATTATCACTTTTACTTGGACTTGACATAATATTATACCGCTACTAGACATCTGGTACCCCTGAACTCCTGTACTCCTGAACTCGTGTATCTCCTGTACTCATGTCCTTTGCATTTTTACTCTTGTTAATAGCACGGTCATACCGGCGGGGCATACCGCTGGTGTCGGGGTGACGAGGATGTATCCCACGATCATGCTAGCGTCCGGCGGATCCTGAATGAAATTAAGTGTCACGCAGACCAAAGTACCACGCCACACACGTGGTGGGGCCACCTCTAGAATCCATTCCCACACAGACCAAAGTGCCACGCCACATACATGGTGGGGGCCACCTCTTGAATTTGTTGTGGCCACCTCTTGAATTTGTGGGGTTATCTCCTGAATCTATTCTCTAAAAAAATAATTCTTCTTCTTTCCTGTGCCGCCTGGTGTTAGCGTGATAAGCATTCTCAGTGCATATTAACACACACATATATCTATACAATAATAACGCCATGAGCATATGTTATTTGGTGTCTCCCGTATACAAATAATGGTACCCGCATATCGGAGTTCGGATGAGTTCTACTGGAAGTGCGGGCTCCAGCGTGAACTGTCGGTGGTGTGGGACGCCGGTAGGAAAGGAAAAAGAATAACAAATGATACTGATGATTATTATTGATAACTTAAAATGCAATACCTTTATATTCTCCAGTTATATTTAATTAGGTGTTATGCCCTGAGTTGACACCTATTTTCTGGCATATGATTTTTGTGACACAGTGATTACTCCAGCCACGCTCTAGTTTTGTTATTCTGGGGGCAACTCAAATTATATGAACTCAGATGATAACAACATGGGGTATATGGTATATAGATAAGGGTTTTCTTGTTTGGATTATCCACTCAACGTATCAATTTCATGAATCCACAATCTGAGCTTGTATAATTAGTTTTGTTCACATGTATACCTCACATATTATTCGATGTCACATTTACATGATTATGTGTGCCTATGTTCACAACTCAATTTTCAATGCATGCTCTCTTTATTCTAATTTTTCGATACACATGTACTTACTTGATTTCAGATTTACTATTGATTCTCTGATTTCTATTTATGCTACTGATCATTGCTTGTACCTGTATGCTTGAATCACATCACTTGATCATGTACACGTGTGACTGCCTGATCACTCCAAATTGTTTTAGCTTACGTACTCGTTTGGTTGTTTTCTGACAACCCTAGACCTTCATGTTTAGATCCAGGAGTATGGATCGTGGTGGCCTTGCTGTAACTAATCAGAATGGCGCAGGGAAGCGTGGATTAGTGGTTGTCTGTCTGAAACTCCTTTTTTTTCTAGCCCCCTTGTTTGGCTCGCGAGATTCTCATCTTGCTACTCGTGGGTATCTTCTAGTCCTTTTTCATGCTTGTTACTCGACGTCTTTTGATGTAATATTCCTGTAATATTATATCACTCTCTATGATGAACTGTGTATTTGTACTTTTCTATTGTAATGTATATTACTACTGTACTTTTGCGCTCTGATTCTTACTTAT
This sequence comes from Agave tequilana, assembly GCA_038442645.1. NCBI lineage: Eukaryota > Viridiplantae > Streptophyta > Magnoliopsida > Asparagales > Asparagaceae > Agave > Agave tequilana. The sequence goes on from JAVJIF010010626.1 coordinate 77,817, forward strand.
ACTGATGCTTAGTGTATATATGTGAGGGTATTTCCACCCTGTGCCCCCCCCCCCCCCCCCCCCCCCAAACCAAAAATGTTGTCGATTCTTCTTTCAACCCAAGTCTTGAAGAAAAGAAGGTAGTAATATGGTATTGCGGAGAGAATTGACTTGGAGCAATGTGCTTTCTACTTAATCTAATCAATCAGGATTACCCGCCCATCCTTTGCAACTTACCTGGTCTAATAGGCAACCTCAAGTAAACAAAGGGACAAATTTTCGAACTAACCACTAAAGATTCCAGCAAGCTGAGAAGCTTCATCTTGACTTCAGTTCCATATAGTATAATCAGGCACTTTTCTGATAGTCAATATTTAAGCTTCACCACAACTTGAAAGAAGTAAAGGAGTCCTTGATTTCTTTACAGTTTTTGAAATATTTTTCTCATCCTTTTAGAATGTGTTCCATGCCAGAAGGCTTTGATGCCACAAAGGAGGGATGTATGTGACATAGTTAAGGCTCCTTCAGGTCTTTTCCTCAAGAATGTTGCATATAGTATCATGTCAATATACCATGCGTTCTCTAGCTTGACAACATTCCAAATATGTATATACAACTGTATACCTAATTCAGATTTTTTGATTGAATATCTAATTCATCTGTAATTCATTTTCAGTAATTGATTGGTGGCAATCTTGTTTGTTTTGGGGAATAGTAGCCCTAGTTTTGTTAAGCAAACAAACCATACCAACTGCCAACTCTCTGACAAGAACTTTAAGTGACGTAATTTCTACTTATTTTTTCCTGCAAAAGATATCCTATTTTGATTGTCATATAGTTGCTGGATTTCACCTAACCACAAATCTTTTTGTGGTTACCCATATATTTATTAGTGTTCTCATTTTCAATCAGAATTTTATAATATAAACTTTGATTCAGCTTGTATAATTTGGATTCTTTAAATTTCTTTTGTGGCAGTAACCTGCTGCTTGTGTTGGGATATATGCAAACTGTGGTTCTACATATGAGTCGAAGGAATCTATTGGGGTTAGCCATCTTTTAGAAAGACTGTCTTCCAAAAGCACAAAAAATCGTAGCCATTTGAAGATAGTACATGATGTTGAGAAAACAGGAGGCAATGTGAGAGTACATCTGCGTCACGCGAACAGTAGGGATACAGTTATTTCATTGTTTTTGTTTTTAACTGCTTGAATTAGTATGGATTTTAGGGTGCTATCTGAGTAGTACTAGCATATAACAGGCTCTAATGGGTGGTGGTGGTTCATTTTCTGCTGGTGGCCCTGGCAAGGGGATGCATTCTCGGCTTTGTGAATCTCTCTATGAACATTTGTGATACTGTTTCATTGAGGCATTAAGTAATCTTTTTGGCTCATCTCTTATTCACTTCATATAGAGTTTCTTTCTTTTAGCTATTTTGATCCTATGTTGGTTAATTATAACTTTTCTTGTCTTCTTTGAGAGCATGAGGCATAAGATTAGAAACACTTGTTTGAGCATGCTGTGGAGCAATTTTCGCTGTGCCTAGGAAAATGTACAAGACATCCCTTTTAGTTCATCTGGATACTAATTTGAACGAATGTTCCGATAGTATCATGAAGATATATAAACCTAGCACATCTCATTTTCCTCTAGAGTCTAGATAATAACAGTTCTTATCAATAACCAAGGAAGGTAATTATGATTTTAAGGTTTTTTTTTTTAAACTCTTTTTTTTTTTTTTGGCAAACGAAGAAAGCGAACTTCATTGAGATAAGGAAAATGCTAGATACAAAATCATATGCAACAAGATCCATGAGAGAGACCATGGAACATTTGCATAGATATGACCCTCAAATAGAGCATTAAGGAAAGTTGCCTCTCAGCAGCCTGTCCAGCTTCCACCATTCTATGTTTCCAATTAAAGAAAATAGATTCGACCCTGGGTTTTTTCCCCAATACTTTGCTTTTGTAAAATGATACATCTATTGGGAACATTATGTTCATTTTAACATCTTTGTTATGTGGTTGTAGCTGAAGGAGCTGTCAGGAGTTGGGTTTAGGGGTAGACCAGAATGAACATGTATAGAGATAATTGGAAAAAAATAATAATAAAGACATTGTGACTGCTAAATTAATGGAGGAGGTGTCCCTCAGCTGAGCTAAATGGAGAAAAATGATTCATGTAACTGACCCCAAAAACTTGTTAGTTGGCTTGCCCTTTGCTCTAAAAGTTGTTATTTTCTTTTAATTCAGTGTGATCAATTAAACCGTATTTCTGATCAATGCAGATCTTGGGGTCCTAAACTCATACAGAGAAGGTCAGTCTTTTTCAGCATTTACTAGCATACTCGATGATACTGGTCTCTTTGGCATCTTTTCAACTACCGTAAGCAACTTTTGGTAGATCGTATTGCAATTTTATAAATGAAAATGAACAAGCTTAATGTTCTTTTCTCATGAAATTAGCATTGGTTTCATTTTCTTCTATGCATACAGTTTGTTTTTTCTGCTTTACCATCGACGTTGGAAAACACAAAGGTATTGCAACATTGTTCCTTTAACAGGAAGATGATAAAATACTAAACCTATAGACTTGATAAAGAAAATAACCCTTCTTTTCCAATCTCTCACAAATGTGCATCCCTAATAAACTTTCCGATGGTATAGACTATTTTCCAATCACTACCTTATTCCATGAAATATTTCTGTACATTTCTCAGGTTTACTTTTTCAATGATCTGTTACCATAATGCAAGAGTTACAGGAGTGATGTGTATGCTTTCCTTTTCTATGCTCTAGATGATAGTGTTGTATGCATTCTCCCTTCAAGAGTTACAGTTCACATTTATGTTTTCCTGCTCTATGTCCTCACCCCTTCCTTCCTCTGCTGCTCCTGTATGTTTGCCGACATTTATAAGGGCAATAAAGTTCTTCGGTCCGATTGCCAGTCAATAGGGCTTAGGAGTATAACTTCAGAAATTCCTTATACTTCAGAAATGCAAGTTATTTTTCTTTGACAGGCAATTGTTAGAGAGGATATCAGAAGGCAAATATTGACCTATGGTTGTCGGTAGGTTACTGGTTTTGAACTGCATGAATTACTTTACCTCTTAAGAAACTTTCCACCATATCTTGGTTGTAATAACTGCAGCAAATCTTACAGGAAATCAGTGGAGCATTTTCTTAAATCTCAGATGAATTGACTGTAGATGATATCATGACACTTGCTCAGAAGGTGCTGTCTTCACCGCTGACAATGGCTTGCTCCGGAGATGGTACTTCCTTTCTTCATTTTCTGGCCTATCTTTGTTCTCTTTACAATTATGTTCCTGAACCCCATAAAGTTCAGAGTGCATCACTCATTTACATCTCTTATTGCCCTTTTGTAGTTAACAGAGTTCCAGATTATGATTCTGTGAGCCAGCGATTTTGTGGTCCAAACCGAAGTATAATTCATTTCGTGTATATGGATTTCTAGTGGAAAAATTCTTGTAAAAAGTGCTGCCTCTGCCATCAATCAGCTGAAGGAAGTATTTGCCCTTTGTTTTAACCAGTTAAGTGGCTGTGGAGGAAAATCATACTTACCCTGGTAACATTTTTTCTCACCATATCGGTCCATACATGTAAAAGGATTTCTGGCGACACAGTATTTTCTCATATTGCAGGTATTCCAGTTCTATCAACAGATTCCAAACCAACAAGGGCCTGCGAAGATTGCTCTGTATCACTTTCTTCTGCCTGTATTGCAAATGCACTTCTGCTCTGCGGGTGCATGCCGAGCAACACAAATGGAGCAAAACAATCAGAACTTAACCGAGCAATGGTGGAGGTCTTGGAAGACCAAAGCCATCCAGACCCAGCTGTCGTGTCAATACTTTTCTTCTCAATGCGTTGCCATCCACAAGAATGAGCTGCGTTCAATGAGATCGAGCTGAGGCTGGTTATTTTCGCCTTATCAGCAGCATGATCCTCGGAGAGCAACAATAACACGGTTGCTAGTTATCTGCTCTTAATTTGTAAGTTTGGTTCTCTGGTCACACTCAGCATATCTGAATAGCAAGCTCGCGCTACAACTGTTAACTTCATATTGGCTTCATGTTAGAGGCTGCTTGCATCTCCCATGACTACCTACAAGAGCATACATGACCAATATTGCAATTAGTGGAAGAACCCACATAACAGGAAAAGAATAGCCATGCTTGCCTCAAAACTTGAGTGACCATGAGTGGGAGGAAAAGGTGTAAGTGGGAAAAGTGGAGGAAAATGTGAGTAAAGTGTAGGAAATCGGGATTTGTGTAAGTTTTTCGGTGTTTGGTTGTAATGTGACAGTAAAAGTGGAAAAGTATAGTATTTTTTAGTGTTTGATTAGTAATGTGAAAGTGAAAGTAGAAGAGTTGATTACAAAGTTGACCGCAAAATAATGTTAAATTAAATATTAATTATGAAATTTTTTTAGACTGTAATTAAACTGCAAGTGAGATTCACATAACCACAAAATTAATTGTTTTGAGTTATAACTTATTATAAATAAAATTTGTATGATCAAAAAATTAACTGTAACACCCTGCAAGTGGGAAAAGAAAAAAAGTTTTTCTCATTTCTCTATTCCGGTTTCAAACAAACACCAGAAGTGGAAAATGAGTTTTTTCACTTCCGCTTTTCCCCCTTCCGCCTCAAATCATACGATCTTAGTTGTAGTAGAGAATCATATGGTAAAATCCTACACAATGTCCCTTACCACACACATCAGTGATATGTTAACCTATTAAACTACCAGATATCGCACTCGGACACAAATATACAGAGACATTGCATGCACACATAGATATGCATATGCACACATGCACATATCCACACCCACACAAGGAAATTCTAAAAGTCACATTACTCTGCCTCAGCAATGGCATTATTTCATCATTGGTCAATGCTCAGATCAGCCAAACATGGAGAAGAGAGAGGAGCAATGGTTTCACGATGGAAACATGTATAGATCATAAACATGTCACGATGGAAACATGTATCAATCAATAGAGTTATTGATTATGACATGTTGACAATTGAACATTGAGAAACGAAATGAGAGCCAATTCAAACAATAAAGTTTCAGCAAATCAAAGGTGCAGATGCATGGAGAAACTACCTTACTAAATGTGCAGTTTAAGCTGATGCTGCCGAGGACACATCAAAATTTTGTTAGTTTTAGGATCAATCTGACAACTAATTACACCGATCTAATTGGCCAGGTTGGTAAATATCAGGTGGTACGTTTTCCGTAAAATAGAACGTTCCTTAATTACAAAATCAACTTTCAATTACCTTCCTTGGTTAAACACCAATTAGACTAGTATAAGTCAGCCTCAATATACTAAATATCAGTATAACCCCTGTATAAAGAAAATTAATTCACTTATATAAGGCTTGAAGTGAGGTACGCTTATATCGAATCTCCTTAAGATAATTACGTCCCCCACACGATGCAACGGGTTACTGGACGCTGGTCTCCCAAGATACAACACTCCTTTACGGTATTTAGATAGCACTACTAAATTACCGTAGGTCGAACCGTAGTTAACCAAACCTTTACAGGATTATTAAAGCAGCAGGACCAAGACAAATTCAAGGAAAATATTTTTCTTTACTTTGCAGCAACACCCACCGTAGAGAATGGAGAAAAATAGAAGAATATTCTTCTTTGGAAGTCACTGATTCAGACAACAATTCTATTAAAGAATCTATTGAATTTTCTGAGCCTTCTTTAAGAACGAATCTTCAAAATCCGAGTTGCTTCTTCTTCACTTTCACTTCAAAATCCGGAATGTAGACTTTCACTTTAGAATGCAGAAGAAGGAAGTTCACTTCAGAATGCAGAAGAAGGAAGAGGGATTTGTTTTGTGTTTTTTTGTGTTCTGTGTGTTAAAATGGAAGAAAAGAAGCGCTATTTATAGCGCTCCGGGAGGGGCAAATCCGTCTGAACGGTTGCAACGGTTCGTTTCCGACAGATACTGCCCAACCGTTGTAAAGGTTCTTGGCAGTTTTCTGTTGTGCTGTTGCAGGTCCGGATAGTGGAGCGGGTGCGATCCGCTGTAACCCATACCCGTGAGACATGGTTCAAAAAAGAACCGGACCGGGAACCCGAACTGGGGCCCGGCTCCCGGCGCCCGCCGGCGCACGGGCATGGTTTCCCATTAATCGCCTGCGAAAACTCCAAGTACCCAAAGAGCACACCCTTTGTTCCTATTTTTCTCTATTTAAACTCTTCAAACTTCCATCTCATGACCAATGTGGGACTAAATACTTTTAGCTACCTTTAGTCCCCTTTTGACTTTTAAATTAGGCAAACTTTAGACTTGAATATCTCATTCATTCGAAGTCGAAATTGAATATGTGAATATGCCACGTTCATCCCCAATGGAAGGAGAACACACTCCAACCATTATCCAATTGATTCTATCAACAGATCTCGCCGAAATTTTCTTCATTTTTCCCAACAATCTCTCACAATGAATGGAGATTCAAGGAATTGACACACAAAAGACTGACTCTATAGTGAAATGTACTTTAGAAAAGAAACTGCATCAGGATAGGTGACTAGGTCTTGAACCTTCCATGGAGAAAGTTTTATCGGACTTACTGGTTAATCAGTGAATTAAATCATGAACTGTTAGCCTAGAGCAGTCCAATGATCATCACTAGGGTTACTAGTGTATCTGCTTAACTTGCTTAAAGCGTAAGAAATATCGGGTCTAGCGCATTCATTAAATACATTAAACTTCTGATAATTTGAGAATATTCCAACTAGTGTACTCCAGTTCTTGTATTCTTACGAAGGATGATGTGTGTTTGGTGGAGGAAAAATTGAAGATCAAGAAGTAAATTCTTTATTTGATAGTAAATAAAGTTACAGCGGATCAATAATCCTCTTACAAAAGAGGAGAGATATCACACTTGAGTCTCCCCTTTGTTTAGTACCGGGCTCTTGATGTGATGGTAGAAAGTGAATCTTGTTTTTCGTTGACCAGGTGAACGTCAGAACCTTTTGGGAATTCTCCTTGGATGGTAGGCGAAATAACGCAGCTTCTGTCCACCAGGGATCTCAAAGAGATTGTAGGTAAAAACTAACTTGTACGCAGTAAGTTGTTAGAAGAGTTAAACTCTCTCTCCCTTTTTTTATCTCCCCTGTCTCTGTGTCCCTCCTTTCTCTATAGCAAACTGGGCTATTTATAGAGGTTTCAGAGGGTGAACGTCTCCTAAAAACACTCCTTAATGGGGGTTAACTTCCTCATTACGTGGGCAATAATTGACCCAGTAATGAGGGCAGTTATAACTAAGATGCGAGTTTCGAGCCTCGCGTCTTGCTACTGCAATAATGCTGAGACGCGGGTTTTAACCCTCGCGTCTTGTCCTTGCAGTGCTGTTGAGACGCGGGTTTCAACCCTCGCGTCTTAGTGGTGATGATTAGCCTTGCGTCTAGAGTTCAGATTTTGCTTTTTGATGATTTGTCTTTAGTAATTTTTAGACAGCCTACAGAACCCCCTCCAAAGTTTTTTATATTCCGCGGTTGACTGGGACGGATTTCGAAATACTTTGGACTCTGGTTGAATTCATACTTCTCATGATTGGACTGACAATCATTTAAGATGCCCTGAGCTTGATCTTGTCTAGAGTATGGTCTTCGTGAGTGTACTGTAAAACCCTTTAAAGCCACCAGAGATGATCATAGTGAGTGTCTAGATATGCAGTCCAGACCTCCTCAATGCTCTGAGCTGATTGCTGGTGTACTATTGAATCAGGGATAAACAGTCGTCTGCTTGTGTCAGTGTACTATTGAACTGATTTACAGAAGCAAAAGACTGAATGAAAGTCTTCTAGACGCAGGGGTCATATTGTTTTCGAGACGCGGTCTTCACTTGGAATTGGGACGCATCTATTAGTTTGCTGAAGAAACGCGGCTCTTGAAGGGACGCAATCTTTGAGATGAAGACACAGCTCTCACTCTGTGAACTAGGCGCGACTTTGGCCTTGCTGAAGAGGCGTGACTTTTTGGAGGGACGCGGTTTTAGGCTCCTCAAGACTGACGCATGGACCTCAGCTAGTTGATGGGGATGCGCCACTGGCTCAATAGAGACGCAGCTCTGGTCCTTGATAGGGCACAAGCTCAAGCCGCATTGAGTTTATGATGGAGATGTAGCTTTCATCTTACAATGGAGGCGGAGTTTCTGGGATCCTCAAGAGTGAAGCGCGGGTCTTCACTGATTGTTAAGGACGCAAGCTTCAGGATGCAGCATTTAAGTTTTTGTAAGTTGATGTGAACTCAAGACGCAACCTCTGAATGGACCCTATTTGCTAAGGAGACGCGGCTCTGAACCACTCCAAGAGATGCTGGTGGGAGAAGTCTCCTCAGTAAAATTTCCTTGAATCAAATGAAAGATTATAGCAGATTGACACTCTGACTACAAGAGAGGGGAGATGTTTAGACTTGAATCCCCCATTTGTTTAATGCTGGGTTCTTGATGTAGCGGTGGAAAGTGAGTCTTGTTTTCTGTTGACCGGGTGAACGTCAGGACCTCTTGGGAATCCTCTCTTTAGACGGTGACGGAGTAACACAGCTCCTGTCAACCAGGAATCTCAAAGAGATTATAGGCAAAGATTGACTTGTACGCAACAAGTTTCTTGAAGAGTAGAACTCTCTTTCTTTTCGGTGGAAGTCTTGGTGCTTCTACAGCTCACAGGCGAAATCTTTCTCCAAGAATTATATCCTCAACCCACGACCCCCTCCCCCTAACAAACAGGGCTATTTATAGAGGTTTCAGGGATGAACGTGCCCCCTAAAAACACTCCATAATGGGGGTTAAATTCCTCCTTATGTGGGCAGTGATTGACCCCATAACGAGGGCAGTTATAACTGAGACGCGGGTTTGGACCCTCGCGTCTTGGTGCTGCAGTGATACTGAGACGTGGGTTTCAGCCCTCGCGTCTTGGTGCTACAGTAATACTGAGACGCGGGTTTCGGCCCTCGCGTCTTGACGCTGCAGTAATGCAGAGACGCAGGTTTCAATGCTCGCATCTTGACGCTGCAGTAATGCAAAGACGCGGATTTCAGCCCTCGCGTCTTGACGCTGCAGTAATACAGAGATGCGGGTTTCAGCCCTCGCGTCTTGACGCTGCAATAACGTTGAGACGCGGGTTTTGATCCTCGCGTCTTGATGCTGTTGTGACGGCTATGATTAGCCCTGCGTCTGGAGTTGATGCCTTGTCTTTAATGATTTTTTAGACAGCCTACAGTCACGGATGTCTTAGCAGGAATGAAAAGAACGTAGCCTTCAGGTTCATGAAGGGACGCGGGTTTCAGGACGCGACCTTTGAGTCTGTGCTTGATGCAACCTCCTAAGCGTCACATGTAGCCCGTCTCAAAGATCTTGTTAGATCTTTAAATGTCAAGTCGGCGTTGACGATTGAGGACTTGTGTCCTCCGATGTTTCCCGAAGCGGCAATCCACACGTCAGCTCTTTATTGGGCTTTGACGTTCGTGAAGGAATTAAGGCTGATGGCTCTAATTTTTACGCCATTAATTACAGGCCTTATGGCTCGCCGATAAATAGGCTTCGCCTCCCTTAACAATCCATTGCTTAGACTGTTCTCCCTTGAGAGCAGGTGCTCTGAGGGTCTTCATCTTGACTTATTCTTCTTCCTCAAGGGGGTGCATTCCAATGGACAGCGAAAACTCAAAGCTTTCATGCTTTCCTTTAATTTTTCCTAGAGATTATCACTGTCAAGTGATTTCAAGACCAAAAAGTATCCCTCTGAGTACTTTTTATGTTCGCGCCTTGATGCATAAAGTTCAACCTTTAGAGGGTTCTTCCAAGGGTAGGGAACACTTGTCGCCATGAAATACTCAGTCCCGCTGAGTTTCTATTTTCCTGACCCTTGAAAAGATTCACTCTCTTGACCTTCTCTTGAAGTCTGACTGGTGCGCCCATTATTTGGAGGTCGCGTCTTTTAGACTTCTTGATGAAGCGCGAGTTGATTGATCTTGAATCCTAACTCAAAATCCTTTGAATGCAAGTGTGATGAACTCTGTACTTGGACTTTGAGACGCGAGCTTTGCATATAAAGCTCGCGTTTGAGGTTTTTTGACTTTAAAGAATTTTAATTCTTTTCGAGGCCTCCAGACTTAGATGTGGCAACTTCTGCGTCTGGTCCACTTTGCGTCTCGTATTTTGGACGCGGTTCTAAAGCCAGACCGTGTTCAGATCCGTGCGCATACAAATTCAACCGCGTCTGTGCTTACAGTCTTGATTTAGTAGAACTTTAACCTTTAGGTTTTTGCTTCTTGCAGGTTCTGGCAGTTTCAGTCAGCCTTTTGCATCTTCGCTAGGCCCTTAGGAGAATATTTCGACCAGCGAACTTGTTCGATGGTCGAGCATTGGAGAAATCAAGGCTCCTATTCATGGGCGATGAGGATTTGCGCGACTGATAACATCCGTCAAGACCTCATTGGACATGATGCGCCGCAGTGCCCCCAGGTTTGTTATGGTCACAGTGGGTATGGTGGTGGGTATGGTCCTCTTGTAGGTTACTGGAAAGAGGAAGTCACCTGTAAGGTCTCGGATCCTTCCTTCACAAATCTTACCCCCAGAAGTGTCATTGACGAAAAAGCCATGCTCATTAGATGACTTTCTGGTGGTGGAGATGTTCATCAACGAAGGATCATGGCCTACACCAGTTGGTCGAGTGGAATCAGAATATTCTTCTACATTTCGACCTCGAGAAACCATTATTCTCGATCAGCAATGAGCTTCTTCAATGTTTACATCATGCATCATGGTGTAATCAACATCCGATCGTCTCAACATTGATCAGTCTTTCTTCGGCGCTCTTCCAAACATCTTGTATTTGGAGTAATGTAAATGCCTTAAGGAGTGAGTGCAACCTTTTACTGAGAGAGAGGGACTTCTTTGTACTCCTTTATTGTAACACTCAATCTTATTGTATAAGAGAGCGTCTTGTATCACTTTCATATATTTGAATATAAATAAAAGTGACACTTTTCTTGTCTTCTTCTATTGTCTTGAATTCCTTTTTCGCATTGAAAATCAGACAAATAGAAGTAAAGGATCTTTGACTTGCTAAAAATATATGATAATCTTAACGAGTCAAAGTTTGGAAAAAATCCTATTTCAGGAATTTAAGAATGCCGTCGAGGTGTGATATTAACTTGACAGGAGTAAGATGGTTCTTCTGGACCTGCCAATCTATAAATGAGAATAACAAGTGGAATTTGTACCCCCACGGAGGATTACAAATAAGCTTTCATCAAAGATTTGGTATTAACTTGACTAAGACTCAGTTGGGGACTTAATGAAAATACTGTTAACGGTGTAATGTTAACTAGCAATGTTTTTAAGTGGACTTGTTATTCTGTTGACAAGAATAACAAGTGAGACTAGACTCGCGGAGAATCTCGGAGAACCTTTACTGTTAGAGGTGTGATATTAACTTAACGGGTTGAATTAAATCTTGTCAGAAGTGTGATGTTAACTTGACAAGGGTATGAGTCAGAGGTGTGATATTAACTTAACTCAAGAGTATTTCAGCTTCATTTGGAAAAACTGAAAGTGTCACTGTCATAGGTGCAATGTTTAACTTGGCAGTGAGGGTAATGCTAGAGGTGTAATTTTGAACTTGGTATTGGTCATCTCGACTTCGACAAGGAAGTCCAAGGGAAAATCATGGCCATAGGTATATTGTTAACTTAGCAATGAACTGAACACTAGAGGTGTGATGTTAAACTTAGCATCGCTTATCTCAGTTTTGATATGGAAGCCTGAGAAAAAGTAACTGTCAGAGGTTTAATATTGAACTTGGCAGCAACTCAATCACTGTTAGAGGTGTAATGTTAAACTTAACAGTAATTTGTCAGAGGTGTAATGTTAACTTAACAGTGGTTGATTTGCGATATGAGCAATTTTGAGGACTTGTCATTCTATTAATGAAAATTGACAAGTGAAATTTGAAGTGTTAGAGGTGTAGTGTTAACTTGACAGTGGTTGGTTTGCGATATGAGTAATTTTGAAGACTTATCATTCTATTGATGAGAATTAACAAGTGAAGTTTGAAGTGTCAAAGGTGTTGTGCTAACTTGACAAATTTGAAGGCTTGCTACTCCATATAGAGTTGAGACAAGTAAGGTTTGTACTCGTTAGGGAGTATTGAAAATTTTCATTGTCAAAAGTATAGTGTTAACATAGCAATGATTGCATTTGTGGACCTACCATTCTGTGTATGAGAATTGGTAAGAGATTTTGGAGGAGAGAATGGAATCAAGTCCACTAGGATTTTTAGCAAACCCTCAGCTATCAACAGATTTGGTGTGCCTTTACCAACTACCGTTTTAGTTAGGCTAGCCATGCTATTCCCCTCAGTATGATGAGTTGTCGAAGACTTATGTTGGACTTAAAAGCCAATATTTTCTTCTATCCTTAGCCGTCGGAGGCTTCGGATGGTAATCAAGAGAGTAGCTAATACTAAAACCCAAGTTTCGCATTTTGTTTCTTTCTTAATATTTACATCATGCATCATGATGCAGCCAGTGCTCAATTAGTTTGACACTAATCTACTGTAATGTGATCTAGTAAAAGAAAGAAGCTCTTCTTGGATCTGGAGCTTTGATCGGAGGTATAATATTAACTTGATCGGAGGAAGAGTGCTATCAAGGGTAGTACTTCTTTAAGAATTTGCTATTGATAGTCATCATGAGTGTATCTCCGTTTGAGGTTATGAGGCGATATGCTCCATTTGAGTAGACTGACTCCACTACAAATAGTCCTTCCCATTTTGGTTAGAATTTTTCTTTTGTCTTATGTGTTATTACCATGGGTCTTTTGACAGCTAAGACAAGGTCACCTTTCTGAAAGTTCGCTCCTTAACTTTCTAGTTGAAGGCTCTGGTAATCCGGGCTTGGTAGAGCTCAATTTGCTATTGGGCCTGCAGACGTTTATCGTCTAAAGCCTCTAGTTCTTAGAGTCGCAGTCGATACTTCTCCTCATTTGTCATCTCTGTTGTCAGGGCGACACGTAGAGATGGAATTTGGATTTCTAATGGAAGTACGGTTCACACCTGATTGATGCTCGAACCTGTACAAAGAATATAAAATTTCAGAACTACAAAATAGAGAGTGCAAGTGCTCAATTCTACCGCGATAGTAAGTGGCTATGCGGGTCGTGATCCACAAGAAGGGTTTGCGATAGAAGCATTCAAGATTTTTATTGAAATCTTTGTGAAGAAAAACGAAGGTTCTTCTTTATTTTAAGAAATAAAAATGAAAAAGAGTTATGTTAAAGTTAGAAAGAAAGCGATAGATGAAGAAGGTGGAGAAAACCAAAAAATGACTATGTACAAATGAATTGGAAAAAAGAGTGAAAACGATTTGGAAGATGTGGTGTTGGTGATCAAAACTAAAAGTTACAAGAAAGAAAGAAGATTAAAGAATTACTCACCTAGTTTGGTTGATGACTTACCTGGAACCATTGCATGTTCTACCTTACTTCGGAGGCGTTCAACGTATAAGTCATAGGATCGAGCTCAGTCCCCTTTCGCATTATATCATCAAGCCGAGTAAGAATGAAGTGATACAGATCTTGAGGAGGAGAACATCTTCATGAAGTATCGTTGGCACTCACAAAAACTTTGTTATACATATGCGTCGGGATTCACTTGCATGCTCATCAAAACCAAAAGAGGTAAAGTAGAAAGAAGAAGAAAATAAAGTAAAGACAAACATAAAAAATTTACCTTTTATTGCTTGCAGAAACAATGGAAGAAAGGAGGAGGGTACATCGGTGTCACTCTTAACATAAGCCTCTCTCTCTTACTTACATGAATCTGAATCTAACCTAAGCTTACATATAAATTAAAATTACATAAAAGAAAACAAAAACCTAAACTATAAAGAATGAAAACTGGACTAAATCCTATCTCTGCATGGTCGTCCCATTTTGCTCAACTGAAACCAGTATTTATAGGCAAAACCCATAAGGGGAGAATCCCGGGAAGATTGGGGGAGCAAATGCACCCCCTAACTCCCTAACCAAGCCGTGGAAACGCGGCTTTGGCCGCGTTTCCACGGCCAGAGTGTGGCCAGGTGGCCACACCCTATTGGTGGGTCTCCCCGGTTTCACGTTCTGACTTTATCTTCAGTTGGTTTTCTTGTTTAGGTCCGGGATTGTGACGAAATGGCCTTTTTACTTAGCTTCAACCGATCGATTCTGGGAGGATTCTTCTCAACAGGTTTTCAACCTCTTGATTTTTTCCTGATTCACTGAGTTCGAATTAATCTGATTTAATTCAGAATTTGGTGGGCTTTTGGGTTTATTTCTCTTCACTCTTCTTAAAGAATGGGCCTGCAAATAAATTAAACATTTAATTAGGACAATGCAGATTTTATTCTATAATAAGTATGAAAATATGATACTAAATGTGCAACATTAGCGACCAATCAATACCCATATACCAAAGTGAATGGTGTAACTTTCGTTAGGGTTCGGACTATCGTGCGATAGGCCCATAAGCATTCACTTAATTTGTCGTCCTAATCATGTTGGATTTTCGAGACAAATTTCTTAAGAATCTTGCCAATAGTCTTGTTGAAAGTTTCTGCAAGGCCGTTAGCGGCTGGGTAGTATGCTGTTGAGGATAAAGTCTGAATCCTGAACTTGTTGCAGAACCTCTGAAAAGCCTGACTGACAACCTAGGTCTATTGTCATGGATAATTCGCCGGGGCACACCAAAATGGTAGATGACGTGATGTTTAACGAATTTGATCACATCAGATGTCTTTACCTCCCTCAAAGGGATAGCTTCGGCCCATTTAGAGAAGTAGTCGGTTATGGATAAGATGAATCGGTGTCCTTTGGATGATGGTGGGCTTATAGGGCCGACTACGTCTATCCCCCACATCTCAAATGGCCAGGTAGAAGTTGTAGAGCGAAGATACCCTGGCACTTGATGGATGAAATCGCCATGAACTTGGTAGGTGTGACATCGTTTGGTATAAGTGATGGAGCCCGGGATCATGCTGGGCCAATAATACCCTAATCTTCAGAGTCAATCCCCAAGCTTTGGACCAGGTTGATAAGCTCCATACATGCCATCATGTGCTTCTTGAAGTACCTCATGCGCCTCTTTTTGTGATCGACATCGGAGAAAGATCCCATCATGCGATCGACGATACAGTGTTCGCGTGACCGCATTATAATAGAATTTGGGGGCTTTTCTTCTAATGGCAGCCGCTTCTTTGGGATCATCAGGGAGAATACCGTACAAGACATAGTCAATGTAAGGGAATCGCCAATCGCTAGCCTCGGGACTGGTTGACGACTCAAGAGCTTCTTTGACTTGACAGTCTCCTGTCGGCTTTTGATGATCTTCAAAAGCAAATGTTGGGCAATACAATTCGTGGCTGTAAACAAGTATTTTCTCTACTACTCCAGCTGGAAGGGCTAAAGAAGCAGCGAGAGATGCCAGCGCATCTGCATGCGCATTTCGTTGGCGTGGTACGTGATCGATGTAAAAATTTCTGAACTTTTCGGCCATAGAGATAGTTGCGTTGTAATAGGGTATTAAGTCTTCATGTCTGACTTTATACTGCCCGCGAACTTGGTTAACAATGAGTTTAGAGTCACCGTATGCCTCGAGATTTTAACGCCAATCTCATTGGTGATTTGCATTCCAATCAAGAGGGCATTATATTCTGCTACGTTGTTAGAGCAGGGCTCGATTAATGGGAAAGCTCGAGGAATCACATAGTTCTGTAGGGAGACGAGCACTATCCCTACTCCGGCTATGACATGCCCTTGCGGACTTGTTCTTGATGCACCGTCAAAGAAGAGTTGCTACACTTGTCTTTCAAAAGATGTCTGGGTCAGACAAACTTCGGCGACCTCATCTGGGAGATTCTCGTAAAGTTAGGTTGCCCTCGGATCTGGTTGCCCAGCCAGGAAATTCACCACCGCTTGTCCCTTCACGACTTTTTATGGTAAAAAGCGCATTTCATATTGGGATAGCAGTATGGCCCATTTTGCCAATTGGCCATTTAATGAGGATGGCTTTGTCATGAGTAACCTCAAAGGGTTAACCCTTGATATGACGTTTATAGTCTGGCCCACCAAGTAATGTCGCATTTTCTGGACAGAACACCAATGCCAAACATTCCTTTTCGATCGGGTTGTATCGATGTTCGGCCCCGATCATAGTCCTACTCAGATAATAGATTGCTTATTCATGTCCTTGATCATTATTTTTGGCTAGTAAAGCTCCTAGGGAATGATCCATTGCTCGGACATATATCAGGAAAGATTTTTCAGACACTAGAGCTGCAAGGACCAGTGGTTGCGTGAGGTATCGTTTGATCTCATCGAATGCTTGTTGGCAAGCATCATCCCAAATAAATGAGACACCCTTTTTCATCAATTTGATAAAGGGTTGGCATCTTCCAGAGAGGTTTCAGATAAACTTTCGGATATATGCCAGTCGTCCTTGCAACCCCTAAGCTCCCTGAGGTTCCTCGGAGGTTGCATCTCCTAGATAGCGTGAACTTTTTTCGGATCTAAATAAATTCTTGTGAAAGTTACCACAGACCCTAGGAATTTACCGCTGGCCACCCCCAGGAAGGATTTGGTGGGGTTCATCTTCACTGGTATGCCCGCATGATTTCAAAGATTGTCTTCAGATCGGTTATGTGATCACCTTTGGTGCGGCTTTTCACTGCAATGTCGTCAATATAGTATTCCACTGTTTTACGCATGTGCTCGTGAAAAATTACATTCATAGCTCTCTGATATGTGGCCCCCGCATTCTTCAGTCCAAAGGGCATGACAGTATAGTAGTATACCCCCAGTGGTGTCCTAAAAGAAGTATAATTTTCATCATCAGGATACATTTGATTTGATTATACCCTGAGAATCCATCCATGAAGGACATTCGCTCAAACCCGCATGTGTTGTCAATCATGACATCTGTGATTGGGAGAGGGAATTCGTCTTTAGGGCAGGCCTCATTTAGATCACGGAAATCAGTACAAATCCGGATCTTTTTGTTCTTTTTGACAACAGGGACGATATTGGCTACCCAATTAGGATGTTGCTCTTCCTTAATGAAGTCAGAGTCTATGAGTTTTTTTAACTTCTGACTGGATTGCTTCCATTATTTCTGGACGGAACCGTCGTCGCTGCTGTTTGATTGGCTTCACGTCTGAATTAATGTTAAGGCGATGCATAGCCACTCGAGGATCAAGCCCAGGCATGTCCTCGTAGTTTCAAGCAAAAACATCTATATACTCTCGCACAAGAGATATTAAATCTTCTTTCTCGGAGGATGATTGGCTTTCGCTTATAAAGATGGGCTTAGAATTAGCCTCATCTCCTAGATTAATCTGGGCAACTTTATCCTCCGTGGGTGGCTCGCGCTGTTCACAGTGAGTATCCTAACTTTATCCTCCGTGGGTGGCTCGTGCTGTTCAAAGCGAGTATCCTAGAGAGTATTTAAGTGTTTGATCCAAGAATCTGTATCAGACTGGATCATCTTTTCATCTCTGTCTTCCAGGTGGCTTGCTGAAATCATATATACTGAAAATTCTCCGAAGAGGTTGCCAATACTAACATCTGAGTCCCACGATGACGTGCCGGATGAATAGTCATGGTATAGTGACTCTTCAGACTCAGAGGCTGACGGAATTGGGGTTGACACATAATCCAAACGCCTACGAGTTCGATGGTAATAATCAGGGGATTTCCCTTTCGGAACGAAAGACGGGTGCAGTGTTCTTCTTCCTTTGCTGAAGTTCAACCCAGGACTGTTTGTCAGATCATACCCCATGCTTTCTATCATTCTGAGTATATTTGGCTCATAATGGATGAACTGAGGAGGTTCATCCTCGCTTTCTGACTCTTCACGAGACATCAGTTCGGACTTGATTTGTCCGAAAAGGATTGGTTTTTGCCTTTGCGTCTAGTTGGGACCATGAAACTGATTCTTGCGCATCACCGACATCTTGGTACATTTCGAAGGATGACTTTACTGGTACATGCAATGATGTCAAAGCATCCATTGCCGACCAGGGGTCATTATCCACTTCAGTAATAGTGCCTGATGATACTGAATCAGAAGTGAACACAGAAAACTAAGCCAAATTTAACTCTTCATTAATATACCACCCGCCTACATCATTCGCGGTGTTATCAACATCGAGCTTATTAATGCTCGTTATAAGTGGATCTAATTCCCACATGCACTCTTCTTTCTCTGGCTCGGTGTCAGCTTCATTACCAGAGTCTGGCTCCTCTAGTTGTGGGTTCTCATTTATTTACAAAGAGTCCTGGTACAGGAGAGAGTCTGTGAAATAGTTCTTTACTCCCTTGAACGGATGCCTTTCAGCAATCAATGTTCATACCTTTCCACTTCTGTCGATGTATTTCATAACTTGGTGGAGAGTGGAGGGGACAATGGAATTACAATGAATCCATGGTCGTCTAAGTAGCAAATTGTATGAAGTGTTGGCATCGATCACATAGCACGTCACTTCAGACTTTAAATCCCCAATTTGACATTTGAGCTTCATCTTCCCCATTGGGCGCGTACCATTGGCATTGAAACCATAAATGGTAGTCTGGGTGGCGCTCAATCAGTGAGTAGGAATTCCTAAATGTTGCATGACCCGGCGAGGGATAATGCTCAACGCGGATCCTGGATCTACCTGAATGCGGCTTACTTTCAGAAGATTCAATATACCCTGTGAAGTATAGGGGCCGATCATGTTTCCCCTTAACCTGCATATCATCTGCCGTGAAGGTGATGCAGGGAGCATTTTAGGAGACATGGAGGCAATCCTCTACATCTTCCTCCCGTGGTCCAACCGGTATTTGGGTCATGAAGACCTCAGCATTAGCTAGGTCCTCTCTCAAAGCTTCTCTGGTTGACTTTGATAGCCTCAAGAGCTCGTAAAGAGTGATTCTGGCCGGGATATTGGCCAGTTGAGCCAGGACGTCAAAGCGGTAAGGTGTTATGGATCCTTCCACGTTGTCCTTTCAGATAGCTTTAGAAAACTGAAGCTCTTTCTGCTTCTCCACCAGTTGTTACGTGGAGGGCTTGGCTGACTCTGTAGTAGGTTTAGGAGGGTTGCCACCATTTCGTCATACTTTTTTAAATATGATTGGCCCGAGCGAGTTTCTGCCATGAGTGGTTGATTAGGTTCTGCGGCGAGAACTATTGTTTCCTCTTCTGAATCAGCTAATGAGGGAACATCAGTTTCTGCTTCTCGAGAAAAAATGCACACCACATTACAGGATGAAGCTTTCGCTTTACCTTTGGACTTTCTGCTAGTAACAGTGGTCTATTGCTGGCCGTCTACAAGGTCAGGATGAACCCACATAACTTTCCCTTGAGGTGTGGGGACAGGTACAAGACCCTTCTCTTGTTGATGGTGAGGGTCTATATTGATTATTCTTAGTCCCCTTTTGGGATGGGGACTACTCCAGAGGGTGTTGGAGGTTATCTTCTGAACTGGAGAAATGATGTCATATTGGCCGTTACTTTCTTCTACTCTGGATGGAGTTTTAATACCTCTGCATCAATTAGAGCCTAAAGGATGTCTTTGAAGACATAACAGCTCTTGGTGGGGTGACCCAGCATCCTATGATACAAACAGTAGTTAGGATTGTCAGTTTTACTGACTTCTTCAGGACGTCTAGCTTCAGGAAGCTTCAATCTGTTGTTCTTGTTGAGTAACTTGAACAACGAGTCAGCAAGTTCGTCTTTGAAGGAATACTACTTATTGGCGCGTGGCTGACTTGAAGAGCCACTTCCCTTGACCGGCTGAGGTTTGGCAGGCGATTTCATCTCTGTCGCCAAGTTATCTTTCCTTTTTGTTTGAAGGGATGTGTCTGGCGTACGTTTTGTCGACCTTTCGGGTCTGGGCTTGTTTTCTTTTACCCTAACCCTGGCGACAATTTCTTCAACATGTTCACCTTACTGGACCAATTGCTTCTAGGTGCGGCTTTCAATAACTCCTATTTGGGCGAGGAGCGATGTTTGTAGATTGTGGCGATATGTTTCTACCAGGGTGGCCTGGGTCATGTGATTAGTCTACAATTATGCATTATTATATCACATTTCCCACCGATTTATGAATAAAATGTCGGTCTAAACCGTATTTTGGTCTCTATTGCAGCTAAATCAAGAGTTCAAGGATAAAGGAGTAATAAGAGCTTAATTAAACGCAATTTTTGGTAATTAATCCCGGATTTCATGGAGGCCAAGCAAGGGAACATGTAGAAGATATGTCGAACCTAGACCTTTGCTCACGTCAGACGAATATTCAGGCGAAATTACCAGAAACTGGATATACCAGGAACATTCTTGAAGCGACGGGGATCCCCTGCCAAAAACCAGGGACCTAAGTCCCTGGTATGGCCACGGATCCGCGGCCCATTAGTGGGGCCACGTGTCGATTTTCAATGCGTGGCCCCGTCTCGTCTTCTAGAAGCTACCTTACCTATATAAACCCTTGTATTTGGCCAAAACGAGAGCAGTTTTTATTTTTAGGCTAGGGTTTCTATGTTTTAGTGTAGTGTAGATAGATGTTCTTCATTTCTTATATTTTGTTATGTTATTTCATTTTTAGATCTTGTAGTAGGGCTGAGAGATTCAGAGAGATAAAGAGGGATTGATGCAATAGATGGTGACAATCTATGTAAAGGTGTCTCCTTTCTTCTCCGATGTAATCTCCTCCATCTTCTACATGATGCTTTGCTAACTTTTCTTCTTCTCATGGCAATCTAACTACTAACTACTAACTATCTAACCACTTACTTGATAATCCACATGAATCGGGTAGCCTCTATAAGGCCTTGTTCTTGCAAGAGCCATTGATGGCTCATGATGATGGGTTCTAACATCTAACTTGCTCACTTGCTAACAAAGCTAACTCTCTCTTATTTCATGCTTTCTTTCAATGGTCTGATGATTTAATGTTTGTATTAGCTTGTTCTTGATGCAAGTTTGAATGTGAGAGAACCATCTCATTTGCCATGCTTTGTATCGTCTCTTGAAGCCAAGGATTAGTGATGGCCGAGGATCAAATGTGAGGCAACTATCATTAAGAGGTTAGCATGATTAATGGAGCAATTGATAGTTAGTAGCCATGAGTTTTTATTTTATCTTGTTGTAAAAAGCAATTATTTTATCTTTTCATCGGTATTTTTACCATCCTCTTTATTCACCCTTATTTCATCTTCTTTACTACAAGCTTCTTCTTCTTTTCTATTTTGCTTTCCAAACCACTTCTCTTTGGTTTTTCACATTGACGTTTTCATCGCCTTCTCCACACCTACCACATGCTTGTTTTCCTTTTCTTTTCTTTCCTTTTCTTTTTCTAATTCTTTTAACAAAGAAGAACTGTTAACATAAAATGTGAATAGAGACTGTTAATGCTTCTATCGCCTCCCATCCCTGTGGATTCAACTCGCTGAGCCAATGCTATAACGGAAGTATCGAGAACACATTAGCATACATACATATTTTCATTAATTTCATAAATACACTCTTTTGAGTGCTGGTTTCCCCCCGATCATCAATTTTTGGCGCCGTTGCCGGGGAACGGGAATGGTTTTGATTTCACGTTTTTGTTAACATTGTCTTCTCTGTTTTGGTGTGCAGGGTATTCTTTACAGGATTTTAACATTGCAGAATAAACACTAGCTTTGCATCTCCCTGCTCCAGAAAGCAGGGACCCAGCTTTCAAAGAACCGCCGTGCAACCGCGACTTTTACCGCGAAAACGCGGCCATGTTGTGATAATTGTATATCTTTTTGTGCTGGGATGTGTTCATTATAATAGCTAGTTAATCTGTACTATTACTTTCTTGCTTTGATTGCCTACACATTGCAATAAATTAAAGAACTAAAATACGGTATTTGGACGCTTTTAAAACGGCTTAGACATTTGCATTTAGGTACGTGTCAATTCAATTCCAATATATTATATTTTGTTCTGTTGTTGTGATTTGGACTGAGGTGGACATATGGCATTGCATATAGCATAGGACAAACACGTGGGTGATTTATCGCTTTGTGGTATATTCTTGTCTATATTGCATACTTGCACGAATTGAACTTAAGGGCATAACTTAAAACAAGATAAGGTGGGATTTAATCACACTTCCTTAGCCCAAAAACCACGTCCCCACTCACACAACTGAAGCCCTAATAAAAATTGATAGAAAGAAAGAGCTCTCAGTCAAAGAGCTCTCAGTCAAGAAACAAGAGTTTGAGAGAGAAGCTCTCACAAGGCTGTAAATCCCTTCCATGGTGGTTTCTACCCTTGTCTCTTCAACTGATTGCTCTCAATTCCTCCATTTTGGTATTCTTCCTCCCTTACTGGTGCGTCTTTAGCGTTAGTGGTGGGGTTTCCCATCCCCTTTTCAGGGCTGGTGGGAACGGTAGCAGGGTGCTCACTCTTGTGTTCATCCTCTTTGCTCCAATGAGGCCTTCTACTAGATCCAGATCAGGGGTAACTAAGGATCTTGTAAGGAAATTGAATGAAGGGGGACCCGGTGTGGAGGCGCCTGCGTCTGTCCTAGATCGGCAGATTCTGGTGGATTCTGCTGATGAGTTGCGGCAGCAGGAAGGTGCTGGTGTGCAGGTGGTAAAGAACACTGTCTCTTCCCTTATTGCTGTTGTTAATGTTATTGAGGATGAGGGGAGATCGGTGGAGCTTGGGGAATCGGATTCAGCAGTATTGGAGGTTGAAGGAGGGTTGTTGGCAGATCGGGTGTTTGATGAAATGCCTCAGTCACTCCCTAGTTCTGTTCGTATGATACGGGGTCCTGAATTTATTGCTGAGGAGGGTGAAAAGGGAGAATCTACTATACGGAAAGTCCCCTGGGTTAGTTTATTCAGGGATAATCGTAATCTGGGGAAGGGCATCAAGTTGGATGTGGTGGAAACCGAAGAGGATCTGTTACAGTTAGAGGAGGAGGATGTGGATGATGTCGAAGAGGCCTGGGGGTTTTGTTTGGTGGGCCAATTCGCGGGTAAATTCCCTGGTATGGGTGCAGTCCGAAGTATTAGAGAGAGTTGGAAAGTGAAATGTAAACACTGGATCCATCGTTCGGGTTGGATAGTGTTCAAATTTTTATCTGAGGAGGATAGGTTGAGTGTTTTGAATGGTGGACCGTACTTCATCTATGGGAGAAACTTAATGTTAAAAGTATGCCTAGATGCTTCAGATTTGGGGGAGAAGATATTGCTACTGTGCCGGTGTGGATTCAGTTGCCGGACCTTCCTCTAGACTGTTGGAATGCGAGAGCTCTGAGTAAGATTGTGTCCAGAGTTGGGAAACCTATCACCACTGATAAGCTGACCCTGACTAAAGAGAGACTCTCTTTTGCGCGAGTGATGGTAGAGGTGGATGCGTCAAAGGATCTTGTTACATCAGTGGAGATGAAGTTGCCGACTGGTGTAATTTATGAACAATCGGTGGTATTTGAGTATACACCGAAGTACTGTAAGAAGTGCAAGTCGTTTGGTCATGACGACAGTGATTGCAACAAAGAATTGGCGGGGAGAAAGTACTCTGTATACGTGCCTAAGAGAAAGGCGCAGCCTAGAGGGGAGGGGATAAACAAATATGTGGAGATTGGTGGGAATAAGAGAGGTACCAAGGCACCATTTGTGAAGCTAAAACAAGGGTAGGTTCAGCTGTGAATTCTGGTAGACCGCAGGGGGTAATTGTGGAGGACAGTCGGGCTGAGCAAGGGGTGGAACATGGTAGCAAACTGGGTATAGTCACTCCAGCTGTTGATGTGGTACAGAGGGGTGGCAGTGCTGGGTATTCAGGAGAAGAGCGGACAAGGTGCAGCAGGCCAGAAGAGGCTGTTTCTGCGGCTGTTCTGCTGCCAGGAAAACCTGTTCTGGCAGCAGAACAGGTGGATTTAGGGCATGCTAGAGTGGCTACAGCGCCTGTCCTCATTTTCCAGCTGATGGTCTGTCAGCTAGCTCTGTGGGGGGGGGGGCTGAGTATTGGTAGCAAGGGGAAACAGATCGTTTCGGAACAGCGACCTGATGCTGGTGTCCGGCGACATTCTAAGGATGAGGTGCAACGTCCATTGCCTGCTGTGGAGGGTTTTCAATGCAGATGCGGGGGCCGAGCACTAAAGGGGGCAAGGAGAAGGCGGGTGTGGATAACTATAAACAGAAGTCTACTTCTGGATTGCAAGGTTCTTTGGATCCTGTTCAGTTAGGTTCTGTGGTGCAGGGTTTAGAGGCGGTAATTAAGGAGAATAGAACTCTAAGCTGGGCGGAGAAGGGAGTAGCAAATGAGGAGAGGATTAAGACTCTAGAACGGCAAGACATCTCCGCTATTGTGTCTAAGAGTAAAGCGAAGGGGAAGCCCCTTCAATCTTCCAAATGAAGGTGGCTTTTTGGAATATCAGGGGGTTTCACCTACCCCTGAAGCAAAAGGGGGTTGAAGCCCTTGCTAGAAAGTGGGATATTGGATTATTGGCGGTTTTGGAGACAAAACTATCAATAACTAGACTGGAGGAGTTTATATGTAGGAGGTTTAGTGGTTGGAAACAAGTGAACAATTTTTTGACTCATGCAGGGGGGTAGAATCTTGATTCTGTTTGATCCGTTGAAGATACAGCTGGAGACTCTGGAGGTCTACCCTCAGGTTATTCACTGCAGGGTGGTATGTAAGGTATCATCCATATCTTTTCTTGGGAGTTTTGTTTATGGTTACCATTCGATTGTGGCTAGGAGAGGCCTATGGGAGAATTTGATGCGATGGGGAGGTTCTCTATCGGAGCCTTGGCTGCTGATGGGGGATTTCAACAGTATTTTGAGGCAGGAGGAGAGAGTAGGAGGAACTGAGGTGACACAATATCAGATTACTGACTTTACAGATTATTGTGATGGTTTGGGTCTTTCTGACTTACAGTTCACAGGATGTCACATGACTTGGACGAATGGCACTGTTTGGTCTAAGTTGGATAGAGTACTGGGTAACTTTCTTTGGCACCAGAGGGCCTTCTTCTGCCATGTTGACTTTTTGCCTTCGGGTTGTCTCTCGGATCATTCCCCATGTGTGGTTTCATTGCTGGATCGGCCGCGGACATTGAATAGGCCTTTTAGGTTCTGGAACTTTTTGGCTGGACATGAGGATTTCAGGGATACTGTTCGGAGTGTATGGGATCAAGAGGTGGAAGGTTCTTTTCAATTTGGATTTTGCCGAAAGCTTAAGTTATTGAAGTCACTGTTGAAGCTACTTAATGAAAGGAATTTTGGGCACATTGCATCTAGAGCTGAAAGGGCTAGATTGGTTCTTAAGCATGCTCAGATACAACTCCAATCTCAGTATGATGATCCTGAATAGCGTATGAGAGTCTTGGAGTTGCGCAAGAATGCATTGGCCTTATCTAAGGCGGAAATGGATTATTTTTATCAGCTAGCTAAGTGCAACTATGTTACTAAGTCTGATAGGTGCACGAAGTTCTTCCACAGCATTGTGAAAAGAAACAAAAGTAGGGGTTATGTGGCGGCTATCTCCAAGGAGGATGGATCATCGATGGTATCGACGGAGGAGGTGGCATTGGAATTTATTCGGTACTTTGAAGGACTTTTGGGTACTCAATCTCCTGTTGAACATGTCGATCGGGACGTGCTGCAGTGTGGGGAGGTCATCTCCAGTCAACATGGTGCTAGTCTATTGAAGGAGGTAACTTCGGATGAGATTAAGGAGGCATTATTCAGTATTGGGAATGACAAAGCCCCTGGTCCGGATGGGTATACTGCACTCTTCTTCAAGAGGGCATGGGATATTATTGGTGTCCAGATGTGTGATGCTGTCATGGAGTTCTTCTCGGGATCCCTCTTGAAGCAAATGAATCACACGTTGATTGCTTTGGTGCCCAAATCTTCACATGCCAATTCAGTGGGAGATTTTCGACCCATTGCTTGTTGCAATGTGATCTACAAGGTGATTTCCAAGATTCTGGCTACGAGGCTGGGACCTGAGCTTGGTGGAATTATTGATCCTTCGCAATCTGCTTTTGTGGAGGGACGGAGCATGATTGAAAACATTCATTTGGTCCAAGAATTATTGAGAAAGTATAACAGGAAGAGAGTATCGCCGAGGTGCTTGATTAAGATTGATCTCCGAAAGGCATATGACTCTGTCTCTTGGGACTTTATTGCTGAGGTGATGGTGGGACTTAAGTTTCCGGACCGATTCATTGGATGGGTTATGCAATGTGTGACTTCTCCATCTTATTCTATTGCCCTGAATGGGGGGATCTGGGGGATGTTCAAAGGAAGGAAAGGATTACGACAAGGTGATCCCTTGTCTCCTTTTATTTTTATCATTTGCATTGAGTATTTGTGAAGGAGACTTAGGGTGAGTACTAGTAGTATGGAGTTCAATTTTCACCCGAGATGTGGACAAATTAGGTTGTCGCACCTGGCATTTGCTGATGACCTGATGCTTATGGCTAGAGGGGACCTTACTTCGGTTCGTATCATTATGGATAGCCTCAGAGACTTTGGGTTGAAGTCGGGCTTGAGTGCTAACTTGCTCAGATCGAGCCTCTTCACGGCGGGTGTGTATGGGGAGGAGCTTATTCGAATGCGGCAGTTGACTGGTATCCCTTATGGTTTGATGCCTTTCCGTTATCTTGGTGTTCCGTTGGAGGCTCAGAGGCTTCATGTAGCTCATTTTGCGCCTTTCATAGATAAGATTACTATGTACATCAATTCTTGGACGGCTTCTTGCCTTTCTTTTGCCGGTAGAGCTGAGCTTATAAGATCGGTTTTACAAGGAGTTGATTGCTTTTGGCTATCTATCTTTCTGATCCCGAGCGCTATTATTAAACGTGTGATACGGCTGTGAAGAAATTTCTTGTGGCACAAGAAGCATCATCCGGTTTCTTGGAGGAGCATGTGCTTGCCAAAATCAGAAGGAGGACTGGGGTTCAGAGATTTGAAGACATGGAATGATTCATTACTAGCAAAATGCTTTTGGAACATCCATAAGAAGAAGGATACATTGTGGGTGTGTTGGGTGCATCATATTTATCTTATTGGTGATGTTTCACCTTGGGAGTGGAAGTGTTTAAGAGATGACTCGCCTTTGCTCAAGAGGCTAATTGCGATTCGTGATAGAGTGTGCCAGTTAGAAGGTTCCATTGATGCGGCGAAGAGGAGGTTTTCTTCTTGGGCGGCAGGTGACCGGATGTGTATCTCGCTTGGGTATGAGTACTTTCGTAGTAAGGGCTCCAAGCTACTTTGGCCGGGTCCGATATGGAATTCTTATGTAACGCCGAAGCATGCTTTCACCTTATGGCTTGCAGCGAGAAAGAGATTGCCTACGAAGGATAGATTGTCGTTTCTTCATATGGATGATTCATGTGTTCTCTGTGTGGGAAATAGGGAATCGGAAGCACATTTGTTCTTTCAATGTGCCTTTTCTTCTATGGTATGGAGACGCATTAAGGACTGGTTGGATATCTCTCGGGCGATGTCGACAATTATTAGTGCTCTTAAGTGGATCAGGAAGGAGGCGAGAGGTTCGAGTTGCAGAGCCAAAGTTAGAAGAGTGGCCCTTGCTTGTACGATATATCATATTTGGAATGCCCGCAACCGGAGGATTTTTTGAAGGACATGCACAGGAGGTGGAGGCAACCGTCTTTAAGATCAAAATGCATGTGTATAGGGTTTTATTTTCATTATACCCACATGATTGTGTGGAGTTATAACCACTGTTTTGGTCTGCCTGTTTTGACCGTGTAGATAAATTTTTGAGAGCTCACTGTATAGTTTAGGGAGCAAAAACACTGATATACCTGCACAGCCAGATTTTCTTGCTGTTCTGTTACACATGCACAGCCAGAACATTGTTCTGGCTGCTGTGCTTTTTGGCAAGAACAGTGCAGCTCTTGGCTGCTGTTCTGTTCTGCCAGAACCAGATCTGGCAGAACTGTGCTGCCAGAATTGGTGCACAGTTCTGGCCAGAACAGTAGCTCTGGCTGCTGTTCTGTGCCAGAATTGGGCTGTTCTGGCAGAACTGTGCTGCCAGGTTTGGGAGCACAGTTCTGCCAGTTTTGGCAGCAGAATAGCTGCTATTTTGTCTGATGTGGGGTCGCATAGGACTGGAGTAGTATGTCAGGTAGTGGCAGCATAGAGTTGGCTGCTGCGTTGTAGGACTTGGTCTGCCGTTTTGGTAGGTTCTCTGTATATACTGTTTTGATAAATATAATTTACATTCTCCAAAAAAAAAATTGATAGACGTTGGTCCCTAAGGACATCTCAGACTCCTTAAGAGATTAACCGAGGGTGAAACTTGTTTTGAATCTTACTTCTGTGAAATCGGTGTATAAGGCTGGGGATTAAGAGGTTAAGCATCGAAGATACCGTGGTTTGGCGTAATTAAGGCCCGTTGCTTACGCACGGATACCTCCCACTGTATTTTGCCCCTACCTGGCCAATTATCTTGTGGTCGGATTCAAGCAACAACCTCCCTCGGGTAATCGACCAGTTAGGAGTCGTCTAGGTCTAGGTCAATCCTACTATAGGCTTGGTTTTGATTTTTTTCTTTTCTTTTTGATTGTTGTTTGATTTTTCCTTTTTGCTTGTGATTTTTTGTGATATGGAATTCAACAATAACAATTCTTTCAATCCGAATATGAATCCATATTTCACACCAACCCCATTCGATTCGGATAATTCTAACCCAATTTTTTACAATATGCATCAACCAAATACACCGGGTTGGCCTTATCCGAATCAATACAACCTATACCCACATTCTTATGACTATAATTTTTAAAATAATTTCAACTCGTCACAGAGTCAATGGGGATTCACTTCTCCCGAGTTTAATTTTCAACCTCCTTGTCCCCCATGTTCACCTTGTCTACAATTTACACAATGTTCATTCCCCGATTTCGCTTCCTATACTCCTTTTTTTGAATCACCAATTGAAGAAAAATCTGAGTTACAAAAGAGTATAGAAGCCAATCTACAAGAGGCCGAGTAACAACTTCAGAAAATATTGGCCTCTCCAATTCCACAGTATTTTCAAGAGTCTTACTCAATTCCACCTCCTCATAATAAACAACCATCTACCCTGAAAATGAGTAAGGAACTCTTGTGTGAGTCCAAGCTTCAATCTCAAAACATTTCTGACTCACATTCTTCACAAATTTTCAAAACCAAGATTCTTATACTCCCATTCTAGAGCATCCACTTGTAGAAAAATCAAATCTAGAAAAGAGTATAGAAATCTTGCAGAAGTCTATGTTACAATTTCAAAAATCATCTGCTGAGTCTGTCAATAGGTTGGAAACACAATTGAGTCAATTGGTTAGCATTTATAGGAATGAGGAAACTCTATCTTATCAACCTTTGACCAATTCAGCTATGCCAAACTCTATTGATCTGACCCAAGACTCTTGTCATTTTAGAAATCAAGATTCAATTTCAGCACACCCATCTGAACTTGTCCAAACTTTAAATGTTAAAGATCCCATTGATATTTTGGCAAGTTATCCTTTTTCTGAAATTGAACTTGAGCATGAATATGATCATGAACCTCAAATTAGTGATTCAATTCTACTTCCTGATTCAATTATGACTCCGGTATTTTTACCTGAATTCAGGCCTTTTCCCGAGTCAGTATTGGATCCTGTTGTGAAATTGAATCACCAATCTTTTATGATGATCATATTGAACTTGACCAATTTCATAATTTTGAAAGTCCTATTGATAAATTGGCAAGTTCTCATTTTTATGGAATTGAACTTAATGAGGAATGTGACTTTGATCCTCAAATTTGTGATCCAGTTCAAATTCCTGAATCATTATTGACTCTTGTTATATTACCCAATTTGAGTAACATTTTAGAGTCAGTTTTGATTCCCATACCTATCATTCCTGAACTTGAATCACCAAACTTAGAAAGTCACATTCCATCATGGGGAAATGATTGTGGACTTGAGTTTCAATTTCTTGATTTGGACCCACTTCCTGAACCGATCTCGACTCCCGAATCTTTACTTGACTTAAGTCTTTTTCCTAAGTCGATATTAGTTCCTGTATTTCCTGAGTCCAAATCAATCATTCCATTCTGGGTCAAGGGTCTTGATAAATTTGACTCTGAAATTATTTTAAAATTTTAAAAATTAGATGGGATAAAATTCTTAATAAAAATCATAAATATATACATCGTTTTAGTGGGTTATATTCTAGAGGTCTCTGGTGGGTTCCTCCGGACTCCACGCAAGTTGGATTGGGCTGCATTTCGTGGACCAATCAGACCACCACCTGAACTACCACCTTGAGGTGATTTTTCCTTCCCTCTCTATTTGTTTCATGCATATACACATCACGATGCATTGAGGACAATGCCTGAGATAAGTGTGGGGGAGGGTTTACTAACATAGAGTTTTTAGATTTTCTTTCTTTTACACTTCTTTTAGGATACTTTTAGAAATCTTTCCTTTTGTATAGGAATTTTCTCTTTCTTTAAAAACTTTTTGAAGTAAGAGACAAAGTTTTGATCTATTTTTAAGAAAATTAAGATGATCTTAAAAATTAAGAAAACCTTAATTATGACATCTTAAACCAAGTCAAAATAATGGATCTTGTTTAAAATTATAGGTTAAGTAAGATAAATTGGGGAGATAATTTTATCTTGAATTTTTTTCCTTAGATAGTATGCACTTTACACTTACATAATTTTTGGGATGAAAACAAAGACCTAAAATACCATAAAGTAAAAAAATAAATAAAATTAAAAATATATATAAATTAAAAAATCACTTATTAAGCTGGATAACTATGCCTCAAGAAGCATATTTGTTCACGCCTAACGTTGTTAAAAGAACAAATAATCCCCCTTAGTTTTGTAGCCTTGTTTACTCGAGTCCTTAAACCCGAGGGATATTTTCTCATCTGGTGCCCTAAAACTTCTGGTTTGGGAGTCATCGGTTAAAGGCTCACTACATGGGTGAACTAGAAAGCCTAAGAAAACTAAGGGAAGAAAAAAGAAAAGAATAAATAAAATATATATATATATATATATATATAAATAAATGGCTTGATGGTTAGAGTTGAAATCCCAGGAATCTTCACTATCACAAAGTGCATATTATCTAGGTTTTATGAAGGATAAAATATTCAATCCAATTTTGAATTCTTACCTTAATTGAAGACAAGATCCTGCATAGAGACTAAGTTTAAGGAAGAATGATTTTTGGTGGACTTATGACCTTAGATCGCTTATATTTTTGCAAAAATATTTTGAAAACTTGTCTCTCTTTCAAAATGTGTTTTCAAAATACTAACATTTGTCTTCTTTCTTTATGGATTTTGTGGGTGCAATCTGCTAAAAACCCTCAGGAGACAACACTCCTCCTCTAGGGGTAACCTAGAGGTTTAATAGCTTGTTGCACACGCTCAGTGCAATCGCGTCACCTGCGAAAGTGGTGTAATAACATTTATAGTATAATTTTTCTTTTCTTGTTTTGCTCGGGACGAGCAAAAGATAAGTGTGGGGGGTGTGATTAGTCTACAATTATGCATTATTATATCGTATTTCCCACCGATTTATGAATAAAATGTCGGTCTAAACCGTGTTTTGGTCTCTATTGCAGGTAAATCAGAGTTCTAGGGCAAAGGAGTAATAAGAGCTTAATTAAATGCAATTTATGGTAATTAATCCTGGATTTCGTGGAGGCCAAGTAAGGGAACATCTAGAAGATACGTCGAACCTAGACCTTTACTCACGTCAGACGAATATTCAGGCGAAATTACCAGAAACTGGATATACCGACGCGTGGCCCCGTCTCGTCTTCCAGAAGCTACCTATGCCTATATAAACCCCTGTATTTGGCCAAAACGAGAGTAATTTTTATTTTTAGGCTAGGGTTTCTATGTTTTAGTGTAGTGTAGGTAGATGTTCTTCATTTCTTGTATTTTGTTATGTTATTTCATTTTAGATCTTGTAGTAGGGCTGAGAGATTCAGAGAGAGAGATAAAGAGGGATTGATGTAATAGATGGTGACAATCTATGTAAAGGTGCCTCCTTTCTTCTCCGATGTAATCTCCTCCATCTTCTACATGATGCTTTGCTAACTTTTCTTCTTCTCATGGCAATCTAACTACTAACCACTTAATTGATAATCCACATGAATCGGGTAGCCTCTATAAGGCCTTGTTTTTTGCAAGAGCCATTGATGGCTCATGATGATGGGTTCTAACATCTAACTTGCTAACAAAACTAACTCTCTCTTATTTCATGCTTTCTTTCAATGGTCTGATGATTTAATGTTTGTATTAGCTTGTTCTTGATGCAAGTTTGAATGTGAAAGAACCATCTCATTTGCCATGCTTTGTATCGTCTCTTGAAGCCAAGGATTAGTGATGGCTGAGGATCAAATGTGAGGCAACTATCATTAAGAGGTTAGCATGGTTAGTGGAGCAATTGGTAGTTAGTAGCTATGAGTTTTTATTTTATCTTGTTTTAAAAAGCAATTCTTTTATTTTTTCATCGGTGTTTTTACCATCCTCTTTGTTCACCCTTGTTTCATCTTCTTTACTACAAACTTCTTCTTCCTTTCTATTTTACTTTCCAAACCACTTCTCTTTGGTTTTTCACATCGACGTTTTCATCGCCTTCTCCATACCTACCACATGCTTGTTTTCCTTTTCTTTTCTTTCCTTTTCTTTTTCTAATTCTTTTAACAAAGAAGAACTGTTAACATAAAACGTGAATAGAGACTGTTAATGCTTCTATCGCCTTCCCATCCCTGTGGATTCGACCCGTTGAGCCAATGCTATAATGGAAGTATTGAGGGCACATTAGCACACATACATATTTTCATTGATTTCATAAATACACACTTTTGAGTGCTGGTTTCCCCCCGATCATCAATTTTTGGCCGCTAGGACATCGGAGTGTCATATTCTAAAATCTTTCTACAAATGATTTGACTGACTCCCCCTTTCGCTGCTTTGTGGCCAAAAGAGTAGGCATTGTAATCTCTTAGTCGTCTTCAGAAAAGCGTTTTCGGAAAAGCTTCTCCAGATCACTCTAATTTTTAATGGAATTTTCTGGGAGCTTCGTGAACCATTCAAAGGCAAGCCCTTTTAAAGTGCCGATGAACAAA
The DNA here is from genome assembly GCA_038442645.1 of Agave tequilana. Taxonomy (NCBI): domain Eukaryota; kingdom Viridiplantae; phylum Streptophyta; class Magnoliopsida; order Asparagales; family Asparagaceae; genus Agave; species Agave tequilana. The sequence goes on from JAVJIF010010626.1 coordinate 111,010, forward strand.
CGTGCCATGATGGCATCATTATCTACCACATTCCCCGTCTAAGACTTGAAGTAGTAGATATGTTAGTTCGGTGACCCTTTGCCGTCAATGGCTATAGGGTTGGAGCTTTGAACTTAAGGGGGTATGAAATAAGGTCCTACTCAGCCGGATATGGTACTTCTTGGAGGCCTTTTCAATTAGTAAGGGCCTCGAGACGTTGCTCCAATTGACTCATTCTCTTAGAATGAATCCTTCCATGGTCCGAGTTGCCTTCCCCCTTAGATGAGGATTTGGACGACTCAGAAGTAGATTGCTCTTTCTCCTCGATATGCACTGAAGATGAGCTTTCTCCTTCCTTTTGTTTGCCTTTAGATTTTTTAGAGGAGGTTTCGCTAGTTGACTTCCTCTTGTCTTCAAGCAATTGTCTAGCATCAGTTTGAGAGAATCGATGGATTCTTGTTGAGCACGAATCATCTCAAATTGTTCCCTCTGGACCTGGGTTTGTTGCTCAAAGCGCCTGGCCGTCTCCTCAGGAGTATTTGTCATGTATATGAAAGCTTCCTTCTCTATAGAAGAGTTCGAAGCCTGCGACTCTGTAATGGCGGAATGTGAGTCATTTACTTCAATGCCCCGAGCCAAGGCACTGTAATTGATCGGGGCAATCACTCCAGTCCGAGTGTGAGTATACCGGTACACTCCTTCTGATTCCGTGTCAGACTCATTGGAGCTGACCACTGATTTTTCTCCCTTACTTCTGCTTGCCATGTTCGCAGTGATTTTAGGGTACTCTGTGTCAGAGAAGGTACTCCTCCTGTAGGAGCGATATCTTTTGGCTGATCGGGAAGTTAGAGTTGACTGTCTGAATATAGACTGTCAGCTTGCACATAAACTGCAACGGCACTCAGAGAGTATTGTGATAAGCCGTTTATAGCAACACGATTGAGTGATCAAACTAGCACTCCTCTTCTTTGTCAATAATTCTTAGATTCGTGGGAGAGGGATCGAAGAGATTAGCCTCGGATTGTCGAGGACTTTTCAGTTTGTAAGGGTTATCCTGTCTTCGCAAAGCTGAGATGCAAGGTTCTAAAACGCGGAGCTCACGTCCTGTAAAATCAACGCAGCCTCACGTTGTGGCTCTGAAACGTGAGTTTTGCACCTCTGCTGAGAAGAGACGCGACTCTCACGTTGCCTATTATCGCATCTGGGTAGAGATGCTTGAGAAATGCAGGCCTTTTGGGACCCGCTTATAAATGTAGAGGCGTGGGTCTCGTGTCTTGGATGAGGAGTACAGACCTCACGTTGCTGCTCGTGGGGTTTGGGAAGCGGATCTTGAGAAACGCGAGTTTGGTGAACCTCACGTTTAGGTTTCCAAACGCGGATTTCACGTGTCTGACATGGTTCAGAAGGGATGTAGGCTTGAACCTCACATCCTACCTCTATTAGGTAGACAGTTGTTCCAGCTTGTAGTTGACGTGCACGTCGTCTCCGTCGCTGCTTAGCATTCTGGTTACGTCGTATAGGTTGATGGGAACCCCCGGTAACCTGGCACTGAGGAAGGGGATAGACGGGCTAAACATCAGCAACGTTAACCACGCGGGTCTCCTGAGAGACGTTGACGCGGGCATTACGTATGATGCGATTAGCCACGACATCCTTTTTGCCAGTCGTGTCTGAGGGGATCTCAGAGCGGACTCGAGAGCAAGTCCCCGAGGAGACTTTGCGGTAGACCCGCGCCTTAGGGCTCTTAGAGCCGAAAGAGAGGAACTCTTCATACTTCGCCTAGTCGAACTCCATGGCAAGTGATTCGACCATTTTTCCCATATAGGTGACATCACCTTGCGCCACAACTTGCTCGTCAGTAGAGAAAGTAGTCCCCAGCGGAGTCGCCATCTCTTGTTTGGTGGAGGAAAAATTGAAGATCGAGAAGTAAATTCTTTATTTTATCGTAAAGAAAGTTACAGCGGATCAATAATCATCTTACAAGAGAGGGGAGATATCCACACTTGAGTCTCCCCTTTGTTTAGTGCCGGGTTCTTGATGTGGCGGTGGAAAATGAATCTTGTTTTCTGTTGACCAGGTGAACGTCAGAACCTTTTGGGAATTCTCCTTGGATGGTAGATGAAGTAATGCAGCTTCTGTCCACCAGGGATCTCAAAGAGATTGTTAGGCAAAAACTAACTTATACGCAGCAAGTTGTTAGAAGAGTTGAACTCTCTCTCCCTTTTTTTTTATCTCCCCTGTTTCTGTGTCCCTCCTTTCTCCACAGCAAACTAGGCTATTTATAGAGGTTTCAGGGGGGAACGTGTCCCCTAAAAATACTCCATAATGGGGTTAACTTTCTCATTACGTGGGCAATAATTGACACAGTAATGAGGGCAGTTATTACTGAGATGCGGGTTTCGAGCGTCGGTCTTGCTACTGGAATAATGCTGAGATGCGGGTTTCAACCCTCGCGTTTTGGTCCTTGCAGTGCTGCTGAGATGAGGGTTTCAACCCTCGCATCTTGGTGGTGATGATTAGCCTTGCGTCTGGAGTTCAGATTCTGCTTTTTGATGACTTGTCATTAGTGATTTTTAGACAGCCTATAATGTGTGGGAGAAAAAGATTTGTATTCTCCTTTATCCCATGATTCTTGAATCTTTTTATCATCTTATCCACATAGTGAGATTGAGATAGACTGATTCCATCTGGTGTTCTTGTGATTTTAATTCCTAAAATTTCATCTGCAATCCCCAAATCCTTCATGTCAAAACTCTTGGATAATATTCTTTTAATGGACTTAATAATTTCAATATCAGTCCCAAGTATCAACATGTTGTCTACATAACAAATAATGATACATGCATTTTCAACTGTTTTAGTGTAAATATATTTATCGCATTCATTGATAGTGAATCCATCTTTGATCATGACACTATTAAATTTCTCATGCCATTGTATTGGAGCATGCTTTAGATCGTATAAGGATTTTATCAATTTACACACTTTGTGTTCTTGGCCCTTGACTATAAATCCTTCAGGTTGCTCCATATCCTTCAGGTTGCTCCATATATATTTCTTCATTTAATTCACCATTTAAGAATGCAGTCTTGACATTCATTTGATGGATATCTAAGTTATGCAATACTGTAATTGTAATTAACATCCGAATGGAGATTATTCTTATTACTGGTGAATAAGTATCGAAGTAGTCAAGTCTTTCTTTTTGTCGATAGCTCTTGGCTACTAATCTAGCCTTGTACTTATCGATAGATCTATCAGGTTTAATTTTCGTTAATCCACTTACACCTTATTGGTTTACTGCCAGAAGGCAAGTTTGCCAATTCTAAGTATGATTACTTAGTATGGATTCTATTTCGCTATTTATAACTTCTTTCCATATTTGTGCTTCTGGGATAGGCATAGACTCTTTAAATGTTTGAGGCTCGCTTTTAATAGCATATGCTATGAAATCTGGACTAAAAGATTTTGTGATTCTAGATCTCCGACTTCTTCTTTGTTCAATTTCCGCATTAACAATCAGTTTCTCAGGGCTTTTGTCCCTGAACGCCATTTTATGTGTTCTTTTCCCAGAAGTCTTATCTGTTTCCCATTTGTATGGAAAGATGTCTTCAAAGAATACAACACCTCTAAATCGATAATCATGTTAACATGAATATCTGGTATTTCTGATTTATGAACCAGAAATCTATAGGTATTACTATTCAAGGCATAGCTTAGGAATATGCAGTCCATAGTTCTTACTCCCAACTTAGTCTTTTTAGGTAAAGGTGCTAGTACCTTTGCAGCACCCCCACATTTTGAGGTAATGGTAGGAAGGTGTCCTTCATGTCATAACTCAAATGGTATAAGACCAAGTTTCTTGTGGGATACTCTGTTTAGAATATAATTTGCAGTTAACAGAGCTTCCCCCCACAAGTTCTGTGGAGCTCCAGAACTTACGAGCATGGAATTAACCATCTCCTTCAAAGTTCGGTTCTTCCATTCAGCAATTTCATTTTGCTGAGGAGTATATGGTATTGTAGTTTGATGGATTATATCAAATTTACACATAACTCACTAAAATCATTTGATTCATATTCTCTGCCTCGATCGGATTTTAGAATCTTGATATTCTTATTGAGTTGATTCTCAACTTCGACTTTATATGTTATAAACATATTCATTGCCTCATCCTTACTGTTTAGAAGATACACATAACAGTATCTTGACAGTCATCAATAAAAGTAATAAAAATACTTTTTCTCGCCTCTAATTGGCATAAAATTCAAGTCACACAAATCGCTATGAATCAACCCTAAAGGTTCTGTATTTCGACCAATTGAGTGAAATGAATTTTTCGCGAACTTGGCCTCAACACAAATCTCACACTTGCGAATTTCTTCTAAGTTGAGTTTAGGAATATATCCTAAATTAGACAACTTTTTTAAAGACTTGTAATTTACATGCCCTAATCTAGCATGCCATAAAATAAGAGACTCAAGCAAATAGACAGAAGACTTTTCTTTATTTATAAGCTTAGGGTACAAATGCATAGACTTTTTTGTCGACCACTACAACATTGTCTTTAAAAAGGACATCAACAAGATAACCCTTTTCCCACATACATCCCACCCTTAGTAAGTACAAATTTATCTGATTCAAAAATCATTCTAAATCCTTTCTTATTAAGTATTGATCCAGAGATTAGATTCTTGCGAATATCTGGAACATGTAGCATATCGTTCAGAGTAAGCTCTTTCCCAGATATCCACTTCAGGATGACCTTTCCTTTTCCCTCAACCTTGGAGACGGCTGAGTTTCCCATGAAGAGTTGCTAATCTTGCTCTATTTTTTGATATTCAGAGAATAATAATTTCTCAGAGCAGATGTGCCGAGTAGCCCCAGTGTCTACCCACCAATCCTTATTGTTGGTCGTCAGATTCACTTCTGACACTACAGCTGAAAGGCTTGGTGATGCATGATCAGTCAGGTTTGTCTGTGGATGGTTCTTCTTTTTCTTTTTGACACGGTTGCGATATTCATTCGCTTTATGCCTCTCTTTGTTGCAGATGTAATAAGTTCCCTTGAAGCGCATGTTCTTACCTTCTTAGACCTTGCCTTTGTACTCTTGGACAGTCTTCTTTCGCTTTAAGCCTTTAAAAGTAGACGCTTTCCCCTTTGAGTCTTCGATCACATTGGCCTTGGCTTCATAGGAGTTCTTACTGCTCCTTTTCTCAGACTTTCGGTTGTCCTCCTCATTCGAAGCTTCACAATAAGATCTTCCAACTTCAGCTCCTTGCGCTTGTGCTTCAGGGAGTTCTTGAAATCTCTCCATGCAGGTAGGAGTTTTTCCACAATAGTAGCAATCAGAAAAGTTTCAGGTAGATTTATACCTTCAGCCTCTCTCGTGCAAGATAAGTTGAAACTTTTGCACCTGACTGATTACAATCTTGTTGTCCACCATCTTGTACTCTAGAAATCATCCCACGATGAACTTCTTGGTACCGACATCCTTAGTCTTGCACTTTTTTTCAATACTGGCCCATAACTTTTTTGTCGTTGTGATTAGACTATAGATATTGTAAAGAGAGTCATCCAGTCCATTTAAAATATAGTTTCGGCAAAGGAAGTCACTTTGCATCCATGCATCAACTGCAAGGACTGAGTCCTGATCAGTTCCGAGTTATGGTGGATCCTCTTACAGGAATTTGACCAAATACAGAGCGGTCAAGTAGAAGAGCATCTTCTGCTGCCACCTCTTGAATTCTGTGCCATCAAATTGTTGGCCCAAAAGGTTACACTCTCCATTTGTTTAAAGTTTTGATGATAACAAAACACATAGGAGCTATATGGCACTAATAAGTTGTTTAAGATGAGTTTCAGGTTTGTACCATTCATGATGGCCATTACTTAGCTATTGCAAGGTTTCCAAGATTTATGGTGCTAATAGGGCAAATGGCGTTAGAGGAAGTGTTCATAGAAGAGAAGGCTCTAGCATGGTTCAAAGACTTCATTGTGGTTCAGAGACTTCATTATTTTTTTTGTTTTATAGTTTGTTAAAGAATAATGAATAGGTTTGAAGCTTAAATTCCTACACACAAGTTTTTGTGCACATGTCTTTTCTAAAAGTTTCTCCTATATATATATATACACAAAATATTTTAAAATATAGTATATTACTTACAAACTCCATTTTGTGCATTATACCTAGTCTTGATAAAAACTATTTTGAAAACTATCAAGATCTCTTCAAAATCTTTTTCAAAAATCAGTTTTTGGCCTGCTGCGGTCGACCGGGCGGTCGACCGGTTTTCTTTCAGGTCAGATCGGTCGACCAACCGGTCGACCGAAAATCTGACCGTTTGGGTGCGTGCATGTGTGCACGTCTCCCGGTCGACCGGGCAGTCGACTGGACCCCATTTCGGTCGACCGACCTTCGGCCGACTGAAAGTCATCAACTCTCTATTTATTTCGGTCGACCGGGCGGTCGACTGTGGGCCTGTAACGGCCAAATTTTTTGAAAACCTGGTCGACCTGCCAGTCGACCGTGGCTGGATTTCAGCCTTAACGGCTATATTTTTTAACACGTTTTTAATCGTGGGTTTTCTCTCTAAACGAGTTTAGGGGTTGGTTTTTGGGTCAAATGTTTCCTAATTACCTATTGTATTAGTTTACTCTTTAATCCCTAGCTCTATCCTATAAATAGGGTTGATTAGGGTTGAGGTTCTAACAACAAGCATTTGCAAAAATATTCAAGTTTAAAGCTTTCAAAAGAAATTTTTGTTCTCTGTTTTTATGCTAAAAAATCTCTCTCTTTACTGAAGTTTTAGATTCAAAACTCTCTTCAAATTTATTTTCTTTTTCACTTACAATACTTGAGCTTTAATCCTACACATTATTCTATAGGGTTTTTGTAAGAGAAAAAGATTTTTCAAAAGGGGTTTGTGGTCTTTTGATCACCAAGAAATTCTTGTACTTGTGGCTCACTACCTTTGGACTAGAGGAGTGTGATTGAGGAGTTGGGTACTCCGGTGTGGTTGTAACTCTTTGTGAAAGTTATAGTGGTTGGAAAATCCTTCTGGGTGAAGGCGGGGACGTAGAGCTGGGTGCTCGAACCTCGAAACAAATCTCAGTGTTTGCGATTGGTTTACTTGCTTCATCTACTTGCTTTATATTCATTACCATACTTACTTGTTTCATATTCATTGCTATATTGTCGATCAATACTCATACAACAAGATTGTAATACGCATCTCAAACTCTTATCTGGAGGAATCACGAGGAAGGAGTTCAGAACCCTTCACGGGGTATTCGGCTTCTAGTCTTGTTTTGGGTGATCGTTGCATCATAACATTTTAATTTGTGCATTGATTCATTATCACCTATTCACCCTCCTCTAGGTGATTTCAATTGGTATCAGAGCAAGGACTCTAGTTTTTGGCTTCATATCCTTAGAGCGATCCTAAAAATTCGCTAATCACTATTTGCATACTTTCATTCATATACTAATAAAAATGGCCGACAACATTAAGACCCCTCCTAAATTTGATAGACTCAACTTCCCCATTTGGAAAGTTAGGATGACTATTTTTCTACAATCTCTAGGTAGTCTAGTTGCTAAGTCCTTGACCAAGCCTTATAGTAGACCCGAAAGTGAGGAGAACACTTGGTCCGAATTTACCTATAAGGAATATGAGGCTAATTCTAAGGCTCAAAATTCCCTTCTCACCGCCTTGAATGAGGATGATCTAACACGGGTTATACATTGCAAATCCGCCTATGAGATTTGGCAACACTTATTGGTCACTCATGAGGGGACACCACAAATCAAGAGAGCTAAAATAGATCTCTTGCATTCCCAATATGAAAGTTTTAAAATGCTTAAAGATGAGTCTATTGATACTATGATTACCAAGTTTACTAAGATTACCAATGCTCTTTCTTCTCTAGGTGACAATATAAGCAACGACCAAAAGGTGCGCAAAGTGATTCGTGCTCTTCCTTCGTCATGGGAGATCAAGCTACCACCTTAAAGGAGTTGAATGATAAAGATGAGATGGATCTCATAAAGTCTTATTAGAAACCTTAAGACTCATGAGATGGAGAAGAAGGCAAGAGAAGAAGCGGTACCTCAAAAGAAGAAGTCCATAACTTTCAAGTCTTCCTCTACCATCGACGATGATGAAGAAGATGAAGAAGAGATGAGGAGTTATCTCTCCTAGTGAGAAATGTAAAGAGGATGTACCGCAAGAATAGACTCAACTATAGAAAAAAATGGGAAGGGAAGGAGGAGAGAAGGATTATATGCTACAATTGTCGGAAACCCGGACACATCGTGGCTGATTGTCCCAATTTCAAGAAAAAGATGACCTCCTCCTTGAAGCAAAAGAGGTCGGTTGAAAGAAGGTATACAAAGCCACTTGGGATTCAGAAAGTGAATCCAAAGATGAGGTCGACACGGCAAATATGTGTTTCATGGCAAACACACCCAAGGTAACTACTCAACTTCTTGATGATGAAAATGAAGTAAGTAGAGAAATGTTAGAACATGCTTTTGTTGAACTTTCTGAAAGCTTTGATGATAAAAAGGTAGAATGCTCTAAATTGAAAAAGGAAATTGAGATGCTTAAAAATCAACTTGCAATTATTTTGAAAGAAAAGGAAGAACTTTCTTCTAATCTTATTTCAACTAAAAGAGAGTTTGATGTTTATAAAGTTGCTTGTAAAGCCAAATTTTCAAAAATTGATGAAAATGAATTATCCTTGTTAAAAACTAAAATCAATAATTTTGAAAATGTTTTAAAAGAATGTGCTTTTAATACTAATAAATTAGAGGAAATATTTTCAAAGAAGCATTTGCACACTCCACATGCTAAAAATGATAAAACTACTCATGCTAAAAATTCTCATGCTCATCATGCCAATACTTCACATGGCACTCATGTTAAAACTACTCATGCTCATAATTTACATGTTTGTAAGACACACAATCATTATGCATTTAAATATGGGAGAATTTATAGATGCACTTATTGTGGTCGGAATGGCCATTTAGTTAAATTTTGCTATGATCAAATAAATAGGACAAATAATCTTGTGTGGGTTCGTGACAGTAACTCTTTAGGACCCAAAAAAATATGGGTACCAAAATCAAGTCCTAAATTATTTGATATAGGTACTCACTAAGGCTCCAAGACGTAAGGAGCGGTGGTACCTTGATAATGGTTGTTCAAGGCATATGACATGGGATATCAACAACTTCATAACCCTATCAAGGTACGTTGAAGGTGGCACCGTCACCTTCGGAGATGACTCTAAGGGCACCATCATTGGTATAGGTAACATTCAAATTAGTGCATCTCCTTTAATAGAAAATGTTATTCTTGTTGATGGACTTAACATAACTTGCTTAGTATAAGTCAACTTTATGATCGTGGTCTTAAAGTTGTGTTTGATGATTCTTCTTGCAAAATTTTTTATTGTAAAACCAATGATTGTATTCTCACCGGATTTCGTGATAATAATGTCTATATTATTGACATGCTTAATTTGGATTGTTCTACTAAATGCTTGAATGCTTTTGATGAGATTTCATGGCTTTGGCATAGAAGATTAGGATATGCATCTTTTGATCACCTCGCTAGAATTAATTCTAAAGAATTGGTGAAGGGTATTCATTGCTTGAAGTTTGAAAAGTTTGTGGTGCGTGCCAACTTGGGAAACAAACCAAGTCTTCTTTCAAACCAATCAAGGATATTATGTCAACAAGGCCATTAGAATTGATTCACATGGATCTTTTTGGACCAAGTAAAACTAAAAGCTTAAATGGAAGTAGATATGTTTTTGTTTTAGTTGATGATTTTTCACGATTCACTTGGGTTTTCTTTTTGGAACACAAAGATCAAACGTTTTCACATTTTAAGATTTTTCGAAAAAGGGTTGAAAAAGAAAAAGGTTTTTCAATTTTAAAAATAAGAAGTGATAGAGGTGGTGAGTTTGTTAACCAACTCTTCATGACTTATTATGATGAAAAGGGAATTAAGCATGAAATGTCATGTCCTAGAACTCCATAACAAAATGGAGTAGTTGAAAGGAAGAATAGAACAATTCAAGAAATGGCTAGGACTATGATAAGTGAATATGGGCTCCCTCAATATTTATGGGCCGAGGCCGTAAACACCACATGCTACATATCTAACCGTATTTATTTGTGTAAAAATACTTTTAAAACCTCTTTTGAAATTTATCACTTAAGAAAACCAAATGTTTCATACTTTAAAGTTTTTTGATGCAATTGTTTTGTTTTGAACACTAAAGATAATTTAGGTAAATTTGATGCTAAGGCCTATGAAGCAATATTTGTTGGATATTCTAATACTAGCAAAGCTTATAGAGTATTCAATAAATCTTCTCATACTATTAAAGAATCCATGCATGTTAAATTTGAAGAATCTAATGCTATTATTGAGAATGTTGTAAAGATTGACTCTTTAGGTGAGGACATGGAGAAAATATCCTTGAAGGACTCACCCATTCAAGAAGAAAAGCAAGAACTCATTGGTGAAGTTCAAAAGGATGAAGTGGAACTCTCTCAACCGCTTTCTAAAGATTGGAGATACGCTACAAATCATCCCAAGGATCTCGTCATAAGTGATGTATCTAAAAGGGTAACAACTCGCTCCAAACTTCATGAATTGTGTGGTAATTTTGCATTCATTTCTCATTTTGAACCCAAAAACATCCTCGAAGCCGAGGGTGACTCATATTGGTTGCTAACCATGCAAGAAGAGCTCAATCAATTTGAGCGCAACCAAGTTTGGCACCTTGTTCCTAGACCCCACGATAGATCAATAATTGGTACTAAGTGGATTTTTAGGAACAAGATGGATGAGTCAGGAAATATTATTAGGAATAAGGCTAGGTTAGTGGCCCAAGGTTATACTCAAGTTGAAGAAATCGACTTTGAGGAGACCTTTGCACCTGTAGCACGGCTTGAAGCCATACGGATTACACTAGCTTTTGCATCTTTCAAAAATTTTAAACTTTTTCAAATGGATGTAAAAGGTGCATTTTTAAATGGTTTTATTAATGAAGAAGTTTATGTTGAACAACCTCCCGATTTTGTAGATCATGTTCATCTAAATTTTATTTTTAAACTTGACAAAGCTTTGTATGGTTTAAAACAAGCTCCAAGAGCTTGGTAGGAAAGGCTTTCTAGTTTTCTTCTTTCAAATGATTTTATTAAAGGCATAGTAGACAAAACATTATTTATTAAGCATATTGATAGTGACATTCTTATAGTGCAAATATATATTGATGATATAATTTTTGGTTCTACTAATGAGTTTCTTTGTAAGGAGTTTGAACAATGCATGCAACGTGAATTTGAGATGTCATTAATGGGTGAATTGAATTATTTCCTTGGGCTTCAAATCAAGCAAATGCGTGATGAGATTTTCATATGTCAAGCCAAGTACTCAAAGGAACTCATAAAGAAATTTGGACTTGAAGGTTTAAAAATTTGCAACACTCCCATGGCCACTATAACCAAGCTTGATAAGGATGACCAAGGTAAGCGTGTTGATATTAAGTTATATAGAAGCATGATTGGTAGCTTGTTATATTTAACGGCTAGTAGGCCGGATATCATGTTTAGTGTGTGTCTTTGTGCTAGATTCCAATCGTGTCCTAAAGAATCTCATTTAATTGCGGTAAAATGCATCATTCGTTATATTAAGGGCACTATTGAATGGGTCTTTGGTATCCGAAAACCGGAGATTTTTCAATGACGAGTTTTTCGGATGCTGACTATGCGGGTTGTAGAGTGGATAGAAAGAGTACTAGTGGAACATGTCAATTTCTAGAAAATTGTCTTGTTTCATGGTCCTCTAAGAAACAAAATTTGGTAGCTCTCTTAACCGCCGAGGCGGAGTATGTTGCGGCGGGGGCTTATTGTGCACAAGTCCTTTGGATGAAACATACTCTCCTTAACTATGATTTACATTATGACCATATAAAAATATTTTGTGATAATACTAGTACTATTCATATGACTAAGAATGCAAATCAATATAGTAAGACCAAGCACATTGAGATTAGATATCACTTTCTTAGAGACCATTTTGAGAAAGGTGATATTGAGATTGATTATGTTTCTTCTGATTTGCAACATGCCGATATTTTCACTAAACCACTTGACTATAATAGATTTTCTTTTATATGTGGTAAACTTAATGTTTTTGTTATTGAATAAGAAAGTTTTCTTGCTAATTTATCCCTTTTTGATGTATGACAAAAGGGGGAGAAATATGTGTTTTGATTATGTGTTCTATTGATGTTTTGTGTTATCTTGATGTTTTGTGATTGTTTTATACTAGTTTAAATAAATGTTTAAATAATGCATTATTTGAAGGGGAGTATTACCTCTCTTTTATATCTTTTTATATAGCCTCTATGTTTTGTCATCATCAAAAAGGGGGAGATTGTTGGCCCAAAAGGTTACACTCTCCATTTGTTTAAAGTTTTGATGATAACAAAACATATAGGAGCTATATGGTACTAATAAGTTGTTTAAGATGAGTTTCAGGTTTGTACCATTCATGATGGTCATTACTTAGCTATTGCAAGATTTCCAAGATTTATGGTGCTAATAGGACAAATGGCGTTAGAGGAAGTGTTCATAGAAGAGAAGGCTCTAGCAAGTGTTCATAGAAGAGAAGGTTCTAGCAAGTGTTCATAGAAGAGAAGGCTCTAGCATGGCTCAAAGACTTCATTGTGGCTCAGAGACTTCATTATTTTTTTTGTTTTATAGTTTGTTAAAGAATATTGAATAGGTTTGAAGTTCAAATTCCTACACAAGTTTTTGTGCACATGTCTTTTCTAAAAGCTTCTCCTATATATATATACACAAAATATTTTAAAATATAGTTTATTACTTACAAACTCCATTTTGTGTATTATACCTAGTCTTGATCAAAACTATTTTGAAAACTATCAAGATCTCTTCAAAATCTTTTCCAAAAATCAGTTTTTGGCCTGTTGCGGTCGACCGGGCGGTCGATCGGCTTTGTTTCAGGTCAGATCTGTCGACCAACCGGTCAACCGGAAATCTGACCGTTTGGGTGCGTGCATGTGTGCACGTCTCTCGGTCGACCGGGCGGTCGACTGGACCCCATTTCGGTCGACCGACCTTCGGCCGTCTGAAAGTCATCAACTCTCTGTTTGTTTCGATCGACCGTGGGCCTGCAACGGCCAAATTTTTTGAAAACCCGGTCGACCGGCCGGTCGACCGTGGCTGGATTTCAGCCTTAACGGCTATATTTTTTAACACATTTTTAAACGTGGGTTTTCTCTCTAAACGAGTTTAGGGGCTGATTTTTGGGTCAAATATTTCCTAATTACCTATTGTATTAGTTTACTCTTTAATCCCTAACTCTATCCTATAAATAGGGTTGATTAGGGTTGAGGTTCTAACAACAAGCATTTGCAAAAATATTCAAGTTTAAAGCTTTCAAAAGAAATTTTTGTTCTCTGTTTTTGTGCTGAAAAATCTCTCTCTTTACTGAAGTTTTGATTCAAAACTCTCTTCAAATTCATTTTCTTTTTCACTTACAATACTTGAGCTTCAATCCTACACATTGTTCTATAGGGTTATTGTAAGGGAAAAAGATTTTTCAAAAGAGGGTTTGTGGTCTTTTGATCACCAAGAAATTCTTGTACTTGTGGCTCCACTACCTCTGGACTAGAGGATTGTGATTGAGGAGTTGGGTACTCCGGTGTGGTTGTAACTCTTTGCGAAAGTTATAGTGGTTGGAAAATCCTTTTGGGCGAAGGCGGGGACTTAGAGCTGGGTGCTCGAACCTCGAAACAAATCTCAATGTTTGTGATTGGTTTACTTGCTTCATCTACTTGCTTTATATTCATTGCAATACTTGTTTCATATTCATTGCTATATTGTCGATCAATACTCATACAACAAGATTGCAATACGCACCTCAAACTCTTATCTAGAGGAATCACGAGGAAGGAGTTCAGAACCCTTCACGGGTATTCGGCTTCTAGTCTTATTTTGGGTGATCGTTGCATCATAACATTTTAATTTGTGCATTGATTAGCATTATCACCTATTCACCCCCTCTAGGTGATTTCACGAATTTCTCTGACTTCTCCGACTTCAGGTGAGGAAGTGGAGCAGGCATCAAAGTCTGAATCTGCATGTTTGGTGCCTTACTTGAGCTGTCTTGATTAGTTTCAGACATTTTCTACAATTTCTAGCAGAACAGAAATAAGTAACTTCAATAATAATTGTCTTAAGATTTCTAGTTCTAGAATCAATCTGACAACTAATCAATGTCACCGATCTAATTGGCCAGGTCAGTGAATATCAGGTGGGAGGTTTTCCGTTCAATAGAACGTTCCTTAATTACAGAACCACCTTTCAATTACCTTCCTTGGTTAAACACCAATTAGACTGGTATAAGTCAGTCTCAATATACTGAATATCAGTATAACCCCTGTATAAAGAAAATTAATTCACTTATACAGTACTTGGAGTGAAGTACGCTTATAGCGAATCTCCTTAAGACAATAACGTCCCCCGCTACGGTGCTAATGGGTTACTGGACGCTGGCCTCCCAAGATGCAACACTCCTTTACGATATTTGGATAGCACTACCAATTACCGTACGGTCGAACCGTAGTTAACTAGTACCTCCACAAGATTATCAAAGTAGCAGGACCAAGACAAATTTCAGGGAGAATATTTGTTTTTACTTTGGAGGAACACCCACTGTATAGAAAGGAGAAAAATAAAAGAATATTCTTCTTTAGAAGTAACAGATTCAAACAACAATTCTATTAAAGAATTTGTTGAATTTTCTGAGCCTTCTTTCAGAATGAATCTTCAGAATCTGAGTTACTTCTTCTTCACTTTCACTTCAGAATCCGGAATGCAGACTTTCACTTCAGAATGCAGAAGAAGGAAGTTCACTTCAGAATGCAGAAGAAGGAAAAGGGATTTGTTTTGTGTTTTTCTATGTTCTGTGTGTTAAAATGGGAGAAAAGGAGCGCTATATAAATAGTGCTCCGGGAGGGGCAAATCCGTCCAAACGGTTGCAATAGTTTGGTCTGAGCCGTTGCAACGGTTCATTTCAGACAGAAACTGCCCAACTGTTGTAACGGTTCGCGGCGGTTTCCTGTCAGCCGTTGCGCTGTTGCAGGTACGGATAGCGGAGCGGGTGCGATCCATTGTAACCCATACCCGTGAGACTCGGTTCAAAAAAGAACCGGACCGGGAACCCGAACCCGGGCCCGGCTCCTGGTGCAGGGCCGACGCAGGCCGGCCACCACTGCCAACGGCGACGTGCATGTGTGGGAATGGTTTCCCCGTAATCGCATGCACAAACTCCAAGTACCCAGAGGGCACACCCTTTGTTCCCATTTTTCTCTATTTAAACACTTCAAACTTCATCCCATGGCTATGTGGGACTAAATACTTTTAGCTACCTTTAGTCCCCTTTTGACTTTTGACTTGGTCAAACTTTAGACTTAAATATCTCATTCATTTGAAGTCGGAATTGAACATGTGAATAAACCTCGTTCATCCCTAATGGAAGGAGAACACACTCTAACTATTATCCAATTGATTCTATCAACGGATCTCACCGTAATTCAACTCAAAGATTCACATTTAATTCTTCATATTTCCTAACAAATTTATCCTAGAAGAAGAGGAAAGATGAAGTATTTTCCGTGTAGAATCTGATTCAATTCTAAAGCACAATACAAAGCCAAAGAGTATACATTCATGTAGATGAGAGATCCTTATGAAACATATATATGTTGCTTATGGTCATTACGGAACATATATATTCTCTTCATGGTCATATGCCGAGGACAAGGTTCAGATTGTTAAAGCTAAATTTACATCATGTGGAGTGGCCTCTTATATCATATCTATGTGCCAGCGCGAGATTGATCCTCTTATAATATATGTATGTGGCTCACACACATAGACCAAAATTATGGAATATGGACACCATTTATTACGGCACTAGTCTTATAGATACGACTGACCTCTAGGTTCCAACCTTGTCTGTAATCACCTAGAGGGGGGTGAATAGGTGACTAGCTAATCTAATGGTCAATTAATGCGGAATTAAAACTATTTATGCAAACTAAAACTTCTTAAGCTAAACACCAAGTATAACACAAGAGTGTAGCCGGATTCCCTGTGAAGGGCTCTGGACTAACTCCTCAAGATTCCTCTAGATAAGAGTTGAGGTGCCGCGTTGGCTCTCTTGGTTGAATACAAGTGTTAGCAAACAAACTCCAAGTATATAACAATTAAGTACACAATATATCAAGCACATAAAGATAAAGACAACATAAGCATGCAAGATATAAAGACAAGTAAGAGAGAGAGAGAGAGCAATCACAAACATAGGAGAATTGTTTTAAGGTTCGAGCACACTTGCTCTATGTCCCCGCCTTCAACACTATAAAGGATTTCCACGAAAATCGATCCCACCGATCACTCGGTGCCACAACACCTACAAGGAGTTCCCACTAGAACTCTTGGACTTTCTAGTCCCTTCACTCGTTCCCGCAAGAACTACACACCGCAAGCACGCAAGCTTACCGAGGCCGCACCACTACAAAGAGCTCTCATTAGAACTCAAAACACCGCGAACCCGCAAGTCCGCCTCCCCAAAACAAGAATGAGAACTTTGGTGATCACAACACTTTGATCACCTAAAATCACTCTCGCAATAACACTCCTATAGGATGAATATATTAATGGAAAGCTCAAGTGTTGGTGAGAAAAATAAGGATTGAAGTTGTGGAAAAAAAACTCAAAAATCACTTTTGAAAACACTCTTGATAACCTTTCTTTTGAATTGGAAATATTTGCTCTCAAACTAGTGAAGAAAACTTCTAAAATAGATGAAAAAAATTAGGTTTAAAACTCTCCAAAAATCTTGTTTAAAACAGTCCAAGAACCCCCATTTTATAGGCCTAGAAAAAACTAGCCGTTAGGGCTAAACAGCAGCCTAGAAGCTGTCGGTCGACCGGCCCGGTCGACCGTCAACGGTCAGAAATTCGACCGTTAAGCCTCGGTCGATCGGCCCGGTCGACCGTGGCCTGGAACAGAGAGCAGAGCTCTCTGCCGTCGACCGACCCGGTCGACGAGGGCTTTCCAGAGAGAAGTACTCTCTGGACGGTTGACCGGGTCGGTCGACCGGCCCTCCAACCAGACTGGCGTGCATGTTTGTGCACGTCGATCGACCGACTTGGTCGACCGACTCTTGACTCAGTCGACCGGACCGGTCGACCGGCAGAAGCCAAAACAGTCTCTTTTAGGGATTAAAAACTTGGTATTTTATCTTAAATAAAATCCCATAAATTCACGAAAAATCTACAAAAATAGGTTCAGTATAATACTTTGATAAACAAACATGTTTGAATAAAATCAAGACATGTTACAAACATTTTGAACTATTTTTGTAACTTAGAAATTTTGGCTCAAAACAAAAACTGTATTTTTCCAAATTGGTTTTTCCAAAACTTCTCCAAATATAAAAACAAGATATTTTAAATACTTTTAAAGTATAGAGTGTATGGATATGATCCACTACACATACATGATGGAATATCTATGTTTTTTACAATAAGCACTAAAAATAGTTTTAGTTAAAACACATGTATATATTAAACTCCAAAAATCAAAACGGTATTTTTCCAAAATGAAAACTCTTTTGTATTTTTTCAAAATAAAAACTCTTTTATGAAAACACATCTAAATCTTGTGTGTGAGTATATATGGTATACTTCAGCAATCCACCAACTATTCTATCCTTTACATTTTATCTAAAACAAAATCTTAATAAAACAAACCTAGACTCAAGTCTTCTCTTGAAGTCTTCACTTGAAGTCTCTTCTTCTTCTTGACTTGGACTAAACTTTAATCCAAAGAGCTAGACTCCTCTTGAGTTTGATGTGGTCTTGATGCATAGGCTCTTGAATCAAACCGTGTTAGCTCTAAAACTTGACTTTAAATCCTTTGTTGAAGCTAAACACCTACTAAGATCATGATCATAAAACTGAAACTTAATAAACACCAGATCATTAGTACTATAACTACATGAGTTAATCATCATCAAAACTAGAGTGATGAGCCTTTGGGCCAACATTGACATCAGTTCTTTACATATTGATGGCTTTCTTCGTACAAATATTTCTAAAACTGTAAAGAAATCAAGAACTCACTTTACTTCTCTTAGTTGTAGTCAAGCTTAATATTGACTATCAGAAAAGTGTCTGATTACATGAAATTTAAATCTAAAACACAAAAAATTATGGGTAAAATTGATAACAATCTGGTCAGAATCCATTCACGTGCACAATAAACTATATTAAAAAATTACCAAAAAAAAGGAGATAGCATCACAACTTTGTAAGCTTTCTGATCAACCCATAAAAGTTAATTCCTGAAACAGAATATAAACAGTATCATATAGGATTTAAAGTAAAAACATTCACCAATCAAGATTTAAAAAAGAAATAGCATCAATTGCAATCAATATTGTTTCAAGTGTTGGAAATAATTCATCATGTGTGGGCTCACATATGTGAATTTAATATGTATGGCTATCTTAAAGAATAGTCCAAATTAATTGTGATCTAACTAAATTAATAATTGGACTAATGGGTATTAAATTGTCATGGATTTAATGTGTAGAGATAATTATGTAATTTCTAATTTGTTGAAGGGCCAAATTGAAAAAAAAAAAGAGATTATAGTCCCCAAAGGAACGTATCATCTTCTTCTCTTTGAAATCCCTTCAAGCAGAGAGAAACTCTAGAAGATTACAGATCTTTTGGAAGGCCATCCCATCCCAATAATTCAAGCAATTCTCATGAATCAAGGTACGCTTCCGCCTTTATTATTTAAATCTTTTCATATATTTGAATCTTCATGAAGGCTAGATTTATGTTTTAGGATTTGATCTATGATAAAGTTATGACATTTGATCTTGATTATTCCAATGATATTTATTGTATATCCAATCTTTTTCTTGTTTAATTTAAAATCCAACAATTGGTATCAGAGTTTTTCCTTTGAGGATTCCTAAATATGGGAATTAAAGTTCAAACCTTGAGATTTTATTAATACTTTCATAAATTATAGATTAGATCTTATGAATCGTATACATGATTATTTTGGTTTTGGTAAAAACTTCCTTTTTCTTCAAATTTAAAGACCTAAAATCTCATATCTGATTTCAGGTTAATTAAAAAAATTAGATCTTTTTTCTTTTTTTAGATTCAAAAAAAAGGAAGTAGGTGTGGCTAGACAGGTCGTGCCCTAGCAAGCGCGGCCAGGCGCAGCCCGCATACGCCCTAGGGCACTGCGCAATCTCAAGGCGACGCCCAGGCGTTGCGCCCGACATCAAGTAATTATGGGTCCTTTTTTGGGAAAATTTTGAGACTTTTAAAATTTTTTAAACAAAATTTTGAGTCATTCAGTAAATTATTGAGATTATCTAACATTTAATAAAAGTAATTGATCCTATCTAATGAAATCTCAAAGAGACTTAGGTAAAAACTTGAACTAAGCAAGTTGGTGTAGAAGAGTTAAACTCTTTATCAGTATTCCTCAGCTGAAAATTTTTGACCCCTCTTCAATAGCAAAATGAGGTATTTATAGGGGTTTTAGGGGTAAAACTGTTCCTAAAAATCTTCCATAATAGGGGTTAACTCCCCTCATTATGTGGGCAGTAACTGACTCGATAACGAGGGCAGTTACAACTAAGACGCAAAGCTCCTCTGCAGTTGGGACGCGGGCTTAAGCTCTGCGTTTGGACGCCGCGGTGGTATTGAGACGCGAACTTCGAGCTCTGCTGAGACGCGGGCTTTGAGCTCTTTGAGCCACGTGTTTTGGCTTTGCAGTCATGCTGAGACGCGAACTTCGAGTCCTGTGTCTTGGCTTTGCAATGACATTGAGACACGAGTTTCGAACCCTGCGTCTTGGCTTTGCAATGGTGTTGAGACGCATGTTTCGAGTTCTGCGTCTTGGCTTTGCAATGGTATTGAGACGCGAATTTTGAGCTTTGCGTCTTGGCATTGCAGTGATGCAGGGATGCAAGCTTCGAGCTCTGCATCTTGACTTTGCAATGACGTTGAGATGCGAGATTCGAGCTCCATTGCGATGACGCTGAGACGCAAGTTTTGAGCCTCACCTCTTGACATTGCGATGACGCTGAGACGCAGGTTTCGAGCCTCGCATCTTGATATTGCATCAGTGATCTTTATCAGCCATGCGTCTGAAGTATGGAATTTTCTATCTGAAGACTTGTCTTTCATGATTTTCAGACAGTCTACAGAACCTCCTCCAAAGTTTTCAAAACTCTGCGGTTGACTGTGACGAGTTTTGAAACAACTTTTCTTTAGGAAGCAAGCTCTTAAGACTAAACTGGCAAACTTCTGAGCTACCTTGAGCTCGATCTAGTCTGGGTCTTTGTCATCGTGAGTGTACTGTTAAACTCTTAGAAGCCACCAGAGATGATCGTCATGAGTGTCTAGATACTCAGTCCAGACCTCCTCAGTGCTCTGAGCTAGTTGTTGGTGTACTATTGTACTGGGAGAATAATCATCTGCTTTTACTAGTGTACTGTTAAACTGATTGCAAAAGTAAAAACTGAACACAGGTCTTGTAGACGCAAAGGTCATGTTGCCTTGGAGATGTAGACCACATCTGAAGTAGAAACATGACTCTCAGTTATTGGAGAGACGCAAACATCAAGTGGAGACGCAGCACTCATTTTGTTGAAGTGATACAGACTTCGAGGTGGAGACGCGGACTTCTCTTTGCCGAAGAGACGCGGCTCTGTTAAACACGAGACTCGCATTCTGGATGCGTTGTCACGTGTCTGGCAGAGCTTGAAGAGATATTACTCTCTTAAAATATGAAATTCGCGTTCTGGGTACATTACTACGCGTCAGGCGACGATCGGTCTTGAGATACGGGCCGCATATCTTTACCGATTACTATGTCTCTTAAAAGACAACAGTCTTTCAAGAGTCATCATTGGACTCTTTTCTTCTCCGTTGAACTCTACGTCAAGAGTTTTACGAACTTAAGAAAAAGTTACGAGCCTTT
This sequence comes from Agave tequilana, assembly GCA_038442645.1. Lineage (NCBI taxonomy): Eukaryota > Viridiplantae > Streptophyta > Magnoliopsida > Asparagales > Asparagaceae > Agave > Agave tequilana. Next base: position 132,131 of record JAVJIF010010626.1, read on the forward strand.
TCTTCCTTTTTTCATCTTCTCCACAGAATTCACTGTCAAAATGGCTCCAAAATCAAGCCTGTAGCTTCATCCTCGGGCGTTGTCACTCCAGAGGTTCAAATGGGAGGTTCCTCTTTGCAGGAGGCCCCCATTTCAGGTAATAAAATCATTCGAATCCATTTTCGCTACTAAAGAACTTGAAAAGTTTCTTAACTCTTAGGTTTCTTGAACTGCCAATGCGAGGCTTACGTTCGTGTTTGATTTTCAGATGCAACTCTTGCACTAGTTGGAAAGACGCGGGTTTGACGACCTCCGCGTCTTCGCTTCATCAGCTTGAATCTGTGTCTGCTTATTAAATGCGGGCTTCGTTGAGCCTCGTGTTTGATCCCAACACTAAGAGAATTTTTCTAAGTGGGGGGAGTTCAAACACAGACTTCATGTGAATCTCGCTCCTCTGAGATTTGACACGGGTTTCACTAAGTCTCGCGTCTGATTCCAACACTTAAAGAAATTTCTAAGTTGTGAAATATCAAGCATGGACTTTATGTGAGCCTCACGTCTTTTGAGTTTAGACGCTGGTTTCACTGAGCTCCATGTCTCAGTCATGAGACGCGGTTCTGAGGTGAACCTTGCGTCTGAGCTTCAATACTTAGACAACTTTCAAGTTACTGGCTACTGAATTGTTCTCTTTGCTGTGGGATACTCCTCGAAAAAATAAGTGTCACTTTGGACATGTAGGTGGTGCTGACCCAAACATAATTTTCGTTCTCCAGAGGACTGCTCCTATGACCACTAGTAAATCAAAGGAACGACGGAGTCGGATCTGTAATACCCGTATGCTGACTCTCCAAGAAATCATTTCTGATGATTGGTTTGAATCAGATTCCCGTGCTCTATTGAGGAAGCCCGACTTCTTCTTTGGTGACTCAATCGAGGAGGATGAGGTTGCTCTTTATGATGGGGATTACAAATGGCTTCGCCAGATTGGCAATAGGAGGTTTTTCCTCCTGAATATGGAGCAGATGTATCCCCTGGCCTACCTGCAGCATATGTCCGTATGTAAGATAATGGACTGGGAGTTAGTCAGGCCAATCTCCGGAGTTACTGTGAGCAAGAGGGGTGCCCGTGAAGCCTTCACCGTCAGTCATGGGAGGGATGTGTTAGGGTTACAACCTGGCTTAGTCAGAGCTGATTACCTAACAGGAGAGATCCCACAGCTTGCAGCCACCTTCATCAGACAATTCCTAGATGTGAGGGGTGACTTTTCTCCAGAATTCTATGCCATCGGATGGGTCCACTCTACTAACAAAACATGGTGGGGCAGAATGATAGGGTTTGCTCTGGTATAATTTGAAGATTTTTTGTTGCAGGCCGAATTGTACGGGCCGTGAGGGTTGTCCAATATGGCATTCCGCAGAGCACCCAAATTTCTACGCTATCCTGGAGCGGTATTATCCAAAGACCTGCACATTCTTCACTCCCATTGGGGAAATAAGGCTTGCCTTTCATGAGATGTATGAAGTCTCAGGGCTGATGATTGGAGATGCCCCTTACGAGGAATACGTCCCGTCGACAGAGGACCAACGTTTGCTGAAAAAGAGCGATCCTCTGGTGTACGAGATTTATTAGGAGGTGTTATGTCACTTTCATATCTGTGGGCAGGTTATAGAATGGAGGAGTGGGGGAGTTAAGCAGATGTCGTGGGCAAGTTATCTATTCCCACGGTGAATAAGACTAACCCAATGCCCCAGCTAGCTTCCAGCGCCAATGAAATTTTTTTTGAAAGGATCAGTGCATCCAATAGCTCATATACCATAGAGTATAATGAGGATACTTTTAAACCAGACACGATTTTTGAGAGCTTCCACCATCAAGCCAAATTCCCGATGTCTAACTGGGCTCTATTGGCGGGCTTCCTCATGCTGTGGTTGAAGCGATGTGTGGTACCGACGCTACCACACGAGGTGATCATCATCGACATGGTATACCTGGTTGTCTTGCTTGCTCATGGGAAGTCTATTGCTCTCCTTCCAGCAATGGTAGCCGGAGCCAGAATGGGTTAGGGGCGCTAACGAAGAGTTTCTGTCAGGTGAAAGCAATCTTGACGTAGAGGGCAACCCAGTTAAGGATTCCAATGGTCATCCCTTTGTTAAGACTCCCAGTCCCAGGATCGAACTTTCATAGACATATCTGATGGCTTGGTATGTGATGCATTGTCTATCACTAATAACTATTGTCTCTACCTCAGAAGGTCTTATACCTTTCATGCAGCGGTTGGAGAGTTCGAACTGGCTGCAGTACTATATATTCTATATCTGGGAGACTATTCTGAATGGGGGCAACTACCAATTGGATAGGTGCTTCCCCGAGATTCATGATGCATCCTACAGGGACAAGTTTACAGACCTTGTTGGTCCGGATGGATTCACTTGATTACCTTCCGGCGTCCTCTAGTGGCTGATAAACATTCGGCCTAGATACTTGGTTTTTCAGCAAGTGAACTTCTGTACAATAGAGCCTTATATGCCTTGTCGGTTTGCCAGGCAGTTTAGTTATAACCAACTGTATGTTGGCAACCCCAACCTAAACCTTCGCTTCTGTTGGAATTTATTCAAAAGTGCTCGGGCATGGTACTATAGCAATGTTGGAGGATCTAGAGCAGTCTTTACCCTCCCTAACAAGATGCCCAACTCTTATGCTAGTCTTGGTTTTGGTATGTGGTACTCTATGGCAAATAAGGTGCCTGATTTTAGAATAAACATCTCATGCATAAAGGGTATCAAATTCACGTATAAATCTAAGGTAGGGTCCAAGGGTTGTCAGATGCAAAAGAAAGTGGAAAAAGAGGTCAGAAGAGAGGCTAGGAGAGCAGGAGCAACTTCAAAATCAGAGTCTGAAGCAGAGCTATAGAGGAACAACCCCACTCGGAGGACTCAGCACGTTGTACCCAAGTGTCCTCGAGACTCTGCTACCCAAGGCAAGCCAGCCCGAAGAAGGTAAGAAAAGGATCTGAGATTGTAGTTTCAGTCCAGGTGCCTAAAATAATTCCTTCCGGTACTGAGGAGGAGGAGGAAGAAGAAGAGGAAGAGACAATCCCAACTCTTCGTCCTTGAGGTTTACACAGTAGGGGCCTCGCAGTCATGGTGAAGGCAGAGTCTGCAAGCCAGTTCGTCATGGCCGAAGGAGCTGTGGTTGTAGAACAGCCTGAAGAAGTGACAGAGAGGGCTGAGGTTGAAATTCTATCTCAACTGGGAGTTTCAATTCGGCCGGCAGTTTCTATGGCTCAAGAAAGAGTGGAGGTTCATCAGTCGGGCTCTTCCAGTGTCTTGATGTCGGCCTCTCAGGTTATGGAGCCCAGCCCTACCACTGGACTTCTCAGTAGCAAAGCTCCGGTCACTGAGGCCTCTTTGGTTCAAGTATCACCTTCATCATCTGAAGAGCACAACGACTATTCGGGAGATGAAGTTGACCTCGGCGATGAACCCGCTCTTCCTGACACCAGCAAGTATTAAAATTTTTCAGAGGAAGAGATGCAGGGGTACGTTCCTGCTATGGTCCCACCATTAGGAGAGATCACCACTACTGAGGGTATTTCCTCTATCCCTCTTAATTATTTCCCCGTTGAGTTGGGCAAATATTTTTATCACTTCATTTGAATCTCTCTACAGGAGTGGCTACCGGAAATGAGGCTGCGACCTCCTCCCATATTGAGGAGATGATCAAGGAACTCGCCCAGCTGAAGGCCTTAAAGTTCCTGCTTACTGGGATGATCTTTGAGGGTATAACCACTGCGACTGGGGAACCCTCATCCTAGGCAGCCTGCAAAAAGATCTATCATTTTCGGATCCTCAACTTGGTAAGAGAATAAAGATTCTCCATATACTCTCATTATCATCGTTATTGCTAACGTCGATGTTATGATTGCAGAGAGTACCAGGCTGGATAAAGTGGAAGAGCCTGTGGCAAGCACTGACGCAGAGGACAACGCACTTCAAGCTTCAATAGCTGAACCAAGTACTATAGAGTTTGCCTCTGCGGCTGTTGCCTTAGAGGCTCCCACGGTGACAGTCCTAGAGACGCCGACCACGACCTCAGCATTGACAGAACCTGCTGTTGGCCTCGTCTCTGCACCAAATGAGATGGCTCCCGCCTCTACGTGCATTGTACGCACAATCATAGAAAGGGGGTCTGGCAATGTACCAACAGAGCTGGCTCCAGCCATGAACATCATGGAAGAATTGGCACATCAGATGGTACAACAATTCTTCACCTTCATGAGATCCTGCATCGAATTGGTTCTTTTCGTGAGAAGTTCCTTTGAGTTTGCCCGAATGCTTCTAGGAAATCAGATTGAGAATATCCGACATATTGAAAACTCAGAGCAAGTTAGGGCATATCTGATGCTAGTCGAACAGCTGGGGATATGCTAATCTGATAAAAAAAGAGATAAAAGTGATACAATTCCTCCTTTTGTATCTCTGTTTTTTTTGTAACACTCCACTTATCAAATAGGAGAGCATTTGTATCACTTTTATCATTTTAATATAAATAATAAAAATTATCAAATTTTGTCTTGTTTCTATTCCTTCTTTGTGCTTAAGAATCAGACAGGCTCTTTGTTGCATAAGGGAACGCAGTTCTCATAGATGCTGCTTTGACAATGTGAAGACGCAGTCTTTAAGCCACTTGCTGAGACGTAGCTATGAGTGATAGAGAAGAATCTCAGGAAGCACTGAGTTCGTTGGTGGACGCAGCCCTAAATTGTAGAGGAGATGCGACTTTAAGTTATTGAGAGATGTGGCTCTGAATTGTTTAGAGGACGCGACTCTGATTTATTGAGAGGACGCAGCTCTGATTTATCTAGAGAACGTGATTCTGAATTTGTTGATAGATGCGACTCTAAATTGTTAAGAGACATGTGCTGATTTGCTGAGAGATGCGGCTCTGATTCGCTTAGAGGATGCGGGTCTTCAATTTGCCAGAGGGGACGCAACCCTCGATTTGCGTAAAGACGCGGACTTAAGACGCGACCTTGGATTGTTAATGACGCGATCTTCACTTTGTTGAGAAAACGCAGCCTTTTATTTGCGAAGGGACGCAAACTTCAAAACACGACCCTTGAAGCGCCACATGCAGTTTATGGAGACACGAAGATCTCGCTGGATCTTTCAAGATAAAGTCAGTATTGACGATTAGGGACGCATGTCGTTGGGACTTCCTGGAGCAAAAATCTACGTGCCTCACCCATACTGGATTTGGTATTCATTGGGACTTCCCGGAGCAAAAATCTACGTGCCTCTCCCATACTGGATTTGGTATTCATTGGGATTTCCCGGAGCAAAAATCTACGTGCCTTACCCATACTGGATTTGATATTCGCGTAGCGAATTAAGCTATTAATTGGACTTTAAGAACAACTTTGATTATTATGCAGTTAATTAACGGCCATTAACGAGCCTATAAATAGGCCATGAGCCTCTTAACAGTCATTCATCTTGATTGTTTTCCTTTACAGGCATGTGCTTTGAAGAACTTTTTGAATTCTTAGTCCATCTTCCTCTCCGAGCTTGCATCCTGAAGAACTTCTAGAGTTTTTAAAAGAACACACAGCTTTAATGCTTTCTTGCAATCTTCTTTGAAGATTATCACTGTTAAGTGATTTCAAAATTAAAAAGTATTTCCTTTGGTTCTTTCACGGCCATGCCTTGATGGATGATGTCCACCCTCCAGAGAACTTTTCTTCAGGTAGAAAATAGCTTTTGCCACGATAAGGTCTATTTTCTTGAAGCTTTGTCATCGCCGATTATGAAGAGGCTTTGTATCTTGATCTCACTCTGAAACTTCTAAAAACCTCTTTCTTGAAGTTTAGACAGTTAACTTGAGATCCATGCGTCCATACTCTGCAAACACGATCCTCACATTAATTGATGAAATACGAGCTTGTTGACTTCTTAGTCTTAAGTTCTTCAGACGCGAGCATGATGAACTCTGCATTTTGAAGCCTTAAATGCAAGCTTTTGCATATGAGACTTGCATCTGAAGTTCATGACTTATAAAATTTTAAAACTACATCTGAGCCTTTAATATCTACCTTGCGTTTCAATCATCAGATGCGAGTCTAGTGTTGGGCTATACACTTGGATCCATATTTTGCAGAGCATGATGAACTCTACATTTTGAAGCTTTTAAATGAAAGATCTGCGCATAAAACTCGCGTCTGGAGTTCTTGACTTATGACCCACGTTTGTGCCTTTGGATTCATATTTTCTGTCTTTACAGAAATTTAACCCTCGGTTTTTTACTTCTTACAGGTCTTGGTCATATCGTTGGTGCTGGCTCTAGTGTCTATGCTGCGTCCATTGAAGAGGACATGAAATGACCAGCTCGTTCGATTCGATTGGCAACCCCTTGAGAAGTCAGAACTTCTGTCAAAGGGTAAGGAAGATTTGCGCAGTTCTCGATATACATCAAGATATTATTAGACATGATGCACCAATAATGTCTCGGATCCTTCCTGATCACAATGAGTATGGCGCATTTGAAGGTCACGGGAAAGAGGACAACACCAGTAAGATCTCGGATCCTCCCTTCACCAATCTTATTCAAAGAAGTGACAGCAACGAAAAACCCATGCTCATTAGATGACTTTCTGGTGGCGGAGCTTCTCATTTAGTGAAGGATTATGGCCTTGTGAAAACCTTCGTACCAGTTGGTCAGGTGGAATCCGATTGCTCCCTTACATTTTGACCTCAAGAAACATCATTGTTCTCAAGAGGAGAGAAAGTTGATCTGTTGTTCCTGGCCACAGTTAAGAAGACGAACTTTGTGTATCATTAATGTTTCAAGGAGTGAGTGTAACTTTCGCTGAGCAAGAGGGACTTCTTTGTACTCCTTTATTGTAACACTCAATCTTATAAGAAAAGAGAGCGTTTTGTATCACTTTCATATTTTTGAATATCAATAAAAGTAACATTTTTCTGCCCTTTTATTTGTCTTGTCTTCCTTTTTGCATTAAAAATCAAACAAGTGAAAGTGATTATCTTTGATTTGCTAAAAGTGTAATATTTTAACTTAGTAAGTCAAAGTTGAAAATTTTCATTTAAGAAATTTTAAAAAGAAGGTTACTGTCAGAGGTATAATATTAACTTGACAGGAGTGGAATAGGTTTTATGGACTTGTCATTCTATGGATGAGAATGATAAGTGAAGTTTTTACTCCGTGGAGGATTGTGATTGAGTCTTCATTAGAGATTTAGTATTAATATAAATAAGACTCAGTTAGGGATTAGTGAGAACGCTATTAAAGGTGTGATATTAACCTAACAGTGATTTTAAATGGACCTGCCATTCTATTAACGAGATTAACAAATAAAACTAGACCCGTTGGGGATATAAGTATTTCTTTACCACTAGAGGTGTGATATTAACTTAACGGGTTGAATTGAATTTTGTCAGAGGTGTGATATTAACTTGATAAGGATATAAGCTGGAGGTGTGATGTTAACTTAGCTCCACAGAGATTTCAATTTTGTTTGGGGAAAAACTGAAGATACCACTGTCATGGTGTAGTGTTAAACTTGACAGTGGAGGTAATGCTAGAGGTGTAATTTTGAACTTAGCACTAATCATCTCGACTTCGATATGGAAGTTCGAGGGAAAGTCATTGTCATAGGTGTATTATTGAACTTAATAATGAACTGGATACTAGAGGTGTAATGTTAAACTTAGCATCGCTCATCTTAGCCCCGATATGAAAGCCTGAGAAAAGTGACTGTCAGAGATTTAATGTTGAACTTGGCAGCAACTTGATCACTGTTAGAGGTATGATATTAAACATAACAGTAATCTATCAGAGATGTGGTGTTAACATGACAACAAGAGTTGATTTGCGATATGAGCAATTTTGAGACCTGCCATTCTATTGAGAATTGGCAAGTGAAGTTTAGATTGTCAGAGGTGTAGTGTTAACTTGACAATTTGAAGACTTGTGACTCCATGTAGGAGAGTGACAAGTGAAAGTTCATACTCGCTGGGAGTATTAGCAGTGTTTGAGCTTGTGGACCTAGCACTCCATAGGAGGGAATTGGTTGGGGACTTTTGTGAAAAATAGAATGAATTGTCAAAGGTGTAATATTAACGTGACAAACATTTATTTTCTAGGGGCATGAGAGGTTTGTTGTTAGAGGTGTAATGTTAATATAACAACAGAGAGATTTTGAGTGGGTATTTAGTGAAACTTTATCGTCAAAGGTTTAATATTAACTTGACTGACTCCACTAGAGATCAAGGAAGATGGCTTGTAGAAGTTTACTATTAACGTGATAAGTTTATGCTCATTTCGTCGGGAAAATTGATACATATATTTTTGTGGTCATATCATTTCGTGGGAGAGAATTGGTAAGAGATTTTGGAGGGGAAGACGGGACCAAGTCCCTTAGGATTTTTAGCAAACCCTCAGCTATCAATGGATTTAGTATGCCTTTACGAACTACAGTTTGAGTTGGGCTAGCCATGCTATTCCCCTTAGCATGATGAGTTGTCGAGGACTTATGTTAGATATAAAAGCTAATATTCTCCTCTATCCTTGGCTATCATAGGCGTCGGATGTTCATAGATAAATTAGAGAAGAGTAACAAGGTTAAAATCGAAGTTTCACACTTTATTTTTTTCTTCGATGTTTACATCATGCATCATGATATAACTAGTGTTCGGTCGGCTCGGCAATGCTCGACCGTAATATAATCCATTTGAAGAAAGAAGCTTTCTTTGGTGCTCTTCTAAACATCTTGATCTGAAATTTTTAACCAGAGGTGTAATGCTAACCTGATCATGAGAAGAATTCTCTTAAGAATAGTACTTCTTTAAGAATCTGTCATTGACCGGCATCATGAGCGTATCGTCGTCTGGGATTATGAGGCAGTATGCTCTATTCGAGTAGATTGACTCCACTACAAATGGTCCTTCCCATTTGGGCTAAAATTTTCCTTTGGTCTTATGCGCCATCACCATGGGTCTTTTGACAGCTAAGACAAGGTCACTTTTCTAGAAAGTACGCTCCTTGACTTTCTTATTGAAGGCTTGAAAATTTGTGCTTGATAAAGCTTGATTTGTTGTTGAGCTTGTAGGCGTTTATCATCCAAAGCTTCCAGCTCTTAGAATCGCAATCGATGCTTCTCCTTATTTGTCATCTTCATTGTCAAGGCAACGCATAGAAATTGAATCTAGATTTCTAGTGGGGGTACGGTTTCACACCCTACACCAAAGAGAACGGTGTAGCTTTCATCGGGGTTCTCACTATTGTGCGATAAGCCCATAAGCATACACCTAGCTTATCATCCCAGTCGCGTTGGCTCTTCGAGACGAATTTCTTGAGAAATTTCTTAATGGTCTTGTTGAAGTTTCTGCAAGGCCGTTAGCGGCTGGATAGTATGTTGTTGAAGACACACTTTGGATTCTGAATTTATTACAGAATCTTTGGAAGGCTTGGCTGACGAATTAAGCCCATTATCATGGATAATCCATTGTGGCATGCCAAAATGGTAGACCACGTGATGTTTAATGAATTGATCACGTCAGATGTCTTTACCTCCCTCAAGGAGATAGCTTCAGCCCATTTAGAGAAGTAATCAGTTATGGCTGAAATAAACTATGTCCTTTGGATGAAGGTGGGTTGATAGGACTAACCATGTCCATTTCCCACATCTTAAATGACCAAAAAGAAGTTGTAGGATGAAGATGTCCTAGTGCCTGGTGAATGAAGTCACCATGGATCTAATAGGCGTGGCATCGCTTAGCTAAGCGATGTCATCGGGGATCATCTTTAGCCAATAATATCCCAATCTTTGGAGTCGATCTCCAAGTTTTGGACTAAGTTGGTGAGCTCCGCACATACCGTCATGAGCCTCTTTGAGTGTTTTCTGTGCCTTTTTATGTCATAAGCAGTGGAAGAGGATTCCATCATGCTATTCGCGATACAGTGCTCTTGTGATCACATTGTAGTAGAATTTAAGGGCTTTCCTTTTAATGGCAGCCGCCTCTTTAGAGTCATCAGGCAAAATGTCATACAATACATAGTTGATATATGAAAATTGTCAATCCTGGAGTTCTGGACCTGCTTAAGCCTCTAGAGCTTCTTTGACTTGAAGGTTTCCTCTTGGCTTTTGGTTGTCTTCAAGGGTAAATCTTGAACAGTACAAGTCATGGCTATAGACGAATACTTTTTCTATCGCTCTGGCTGGAAGAGCCAAGGAAGCAGCGAGAGATGCCAGTGCATCTACATGCACATTTTGCTGGCAAGGTACATGGTCAATATAGAAGTTTCTAAACCTCTCTACCATGTGGATAGTTGCGTGGTGATAGGGTACCAAGTCTTCATGTCTGACTACTCCCCATGAACTTGGTTAATGACGAGCTTTGAATCATCTTATGCTTCAAGGTTTTTAATGCCAATCTCATCGGTGATTTGCATCCCGATCAAGAGAGCATTGTATTCTGCTACATTGTTGGAACATCGCTTAGTTAATGAGAATGCACAAGGGATTACGCAGTTCTATGGGGAGACAAGTACTACCCTTACTCCTGCCACGATATTACCTCGAGGACTCTTTCTTGATGTGTCATCGAAGAAGAGGTGCCATACCTTTCCTTCGAAAGATGCCTTGGTCAAGCAAACTTCAGCGACCTCATCTGGGAGATCTTCGTAAAGCTTGATCGTCCTTGGATCTAAATGCTCAGCCAAGAAATCTGCCACTGTCTGTCCCTTCATAGCTTTTTGTGGCAGGAATTACATCTCATATTGGGAGAGCAATATGGCTCATTTTGCCAATCGACCATTCAGTGATGATGGCTTGTCATAAGTAATCTTAAAGAATTAACTTTTGATATGACATGTATGGTTTGGCCCACAAAGTAGTGTCACATTTCTGGACGGTGAATACCACGCCAAGCATTCTTTTTTGATCAGGTTGTATCGATGTTCATCTCTGATCATAGTTCTACTCAGGTAATAGATTGCATTCTTGTGTCTCTGATTATTATTCTGGGCTAGTAAAGCCCCTAGAAAATGATTCATTGCTCGAATGTAAATTAGGAAAGGTTTTCTGGATACGAAAGCTATAAGGATAGGTGATGCATGAGGTACCGCTTGATTTCCTCGAACGCTTGTTGGCAAGCATCATCCCAAATGAATGAAACACCCTTCTTCAGGTGAAGGGTTAGCATCGTCTTGAGAGATTTGAGATAAATCTTCAGATATAGGCCAGTGGCCCTTACAATCTTCTAAGCTCTCTAAGATTTTTTAGAGGTTGCATCTCCTAAATGGCGCGGACTTTTTCTGGATCAAAGTGGATTCCTTTGGATGTCATGACAAACACGAGGAATTTACCGTTAGCTACCCCTAGAAAGGATTTGGTGGGATTCATCTTCAATTGATGTGTCCGCATGATATCAAATATTGTCTTTAGATCTGCTATGTAATCGTCTTTCGTATGGCTTTTCATTACAATATCGTCTACATAGCATTCCACTATTTTATGTATATATTCATAAAAATTGCATTCATTGCTCTCTGGTATGTTGCCCCTACATTCTTCAATCTGAAGGGTATGACAATATAGCAATGCACCCCTATTGGCTTCTCATAGTCAGGATACATCTTAATTTGATTCAATCCAGAGAACCCATCCATGAAAAACATCCGTTCAAACCCACATGTGTTGTCGATCATGATATCCGTGATTGGAAGGGAAAACTCATCTTTACGACACCCCTCATTTAGATCACGGAAATCAATGCAAATCCAAAACTTTCCATTGTTCTTGGTAAGGGGACGATATTGGCTACCCAATCAGGGTGTTGTTCTTCCCTGATAGAACTGGAATCTATAAGCTTCTTGACTTCCGACTGGATCGCTTCCATTATCTTCGGGTAGAATCGTCATTGTTGTTGCTTGACGAGTTTCGCATCTGGATTAATATTGTGGCGATGCATAGCCACTTGAGGGTCGAGCCCAGGCATATCCTCGTAGTTTCAAGCGAAAACATTTATATACTCTCTCATAAGAGATATTAGATCTTCCTTCTTGAGGGGTGATAAGTTTTCATTTTTGAAGATGGGCTTAGGATTAGCCTCTTCTCCCAGATTAATCTGGGTTATTTTATCCTCTATGGGTGGTTCGTGTTATTCAAAGCGAATATCTCAGAGAGTATTTAGGTGTTTGATTCAAGGATCTGTATCAAACTAGATCATTTCTTCATCTCCATCTTCTGGGTAACTGATTGAAACCATGTTTACTGAAAGTTCTTTGAAGATGTTACCAACACTGACATCTGACTCCCACAATGATGTACTTGATGAGTGATTATGGTATAATGACTCTTTAAACTAAAAGGTTGATGGGATTGGAGTTGACACATACCCCAACCTCCTGCAAGTTCGATGATAATAATCAGGGGCTTTCCTTTTGGAATGAAGGATCAAAGCAGTGTTCTACTTTCTTTGCCGAAGTTCAAGCCAGGACCACTTGTTAGGTCATAACCTATGTTCTCCATCATTCTGTGTTCATTTGACTCGTAATGAGAGAACAAAGGAAGTTCGGTCTCGCTTTTTGAGTCTTCATAAGTTGTTGGTTTGGACTTGACTCTTTCAAAAAGAATCGATTTTTGTCCTTTGCGTCTTGGTGGGACCTCGAAGAAAGATCCTTGTGCATCATTAACGCTTTGATATACCATGAGAGATGATCTCACTGGTACATGCAATAATGTCAGGGCATCTATTGCCGATTAGGGGTCATCATTTATATCGGTACTAGTATCTGATGGCACGAAATCAGAAGCAAATATAAAAAAGTAGCCAAATCTAACTCTTCATTAATATACCACTTGCTTACATCATTGGCGGTATTATTGACATCGAGCTTATTAATGCTCATTACAAGCGAATTTAGCTCCCAAAGACATTCTTCTTCTACCTCTGACTTGACATTAGCTTCGTTACCAGAGTCTAGTTCCTCTGGCTGGGGAATCTCGTCTATCTCTAGAGAATCCTGGTACAGAAGAGAGTCTGTGAAGTAATTCTCTACCTCCTTGAATAGATGCCTTTTGGCATTTAACATTCAGACTTTTTCATCTCCGTCAACATACTTCATGACTTGATGGAGAGTAGAGGGGACGATGGAGTTGCGATGAATCCATGGTCATCCCAGCAGCAAATTATATGAAGTGTCAGCATTGATAACATAGCACGTCACCTCAGATATTAGGTCTTCGATATGACATTATAGTTTAATCTTTCCCATTGGGTATGTACTATTGGCATTGAAATCATAAATGATAGTTTAAGTGGCGCTCAATCGGTCAGTGGGGATTCCCAAGTGTTGAATGATCCGGTGGGCATGATGCTCAACGCGGACCCTAGATCCACCTGAATGCAGCTCACTTCAGACGATCCAATATACCATGTAAAGTACAGGGGCCTATCATGTTTTCTTTTAACCTGCATGTCGTCTGGCGTGAAGGTTATGTAGGGTGCATGTTGATATGCATGGAGACAGTCTTCTTCATCTTCCTCCTATGATTCAGCCAGAATCCGGGCCATGAAGACCTCAACATCAGGTAAAACTTCTCTCAAAGCTTCTCTTGTTGACTTTGATAGTCTCAGAAGCTCATAAAGGGTGATTCTAGTCAGAATATTAGCAATTGAGCTAAGACATCAAAGCGGTAAGGTGTTGAAGATCCTTTTGATTTGTCCTTCGGGGGGCCTTGGAATACCGAAGCTCCTTTTGCTTCTCCACGGATTGCTTTGTGGATTGCTTGGTTAGCTCAGGGTGGATTTAAGTGGATTTGCCACCATTTTATCGTATTTTTTCAAGTACAATTGACCCGAGTGGGTCCTTGCTATGAGTGGCGCATTCAGCTCTATAGCAAAGATAATTATCTCCTCCTCTGAATCAATTAGCAAGGGGACATCGATTTTTGGTTTGTGGGAGGAAGCACACACCACATTGCAAGGCAAAGCTTTTTCTTTGCCCCTGGACTTCCTATTGGTAACAGTAGTCCACTGTTGGCTTTTCATGAGGTTGGGATGAACCCACATGATCTCTCCCTGAGAAGTAGGAACAGGTATGAGACCTTTCTCCCGCTGGTGGTGTGGATCTATATTGAGTACCCTTAGTTCCTCTTTCGAGATGGGAATTACTCTAACCGGCTTTGGAGGCTGAACCCTGAACTGAAGAAATGACGTCATATTTGTTGTCAATTTCTTCTGATCTAGGCAGAGCCTAAGCACCTCTGCATCAATCAAATCTTAGAGAATATCGTTGAAGACACAGCAGCTCTTGGTATGATGCCCCAATATCGTGTGGTACAAGTAGTAGTTAGGGTTGTCGGTCTTGCCAACTTTCTTAGGACGTCTAGCTTCAGAAAGCTTCAGTCTGTTGCTCTTGTTGAGTAATTTGAACACCGAATCGACATGCTGGTCCTTAAAAGAGTACTACTTGTTGGCGCATGACTGACTTGAAGAGCTACCCCCTCTAGCCGGTTGGGGTTTAGAGGGAGACTTTGTCTTTATCGCTAGTGTGTCCTTTCTTTTAGCTAAGAAAGATGTTTCTGGCATGTGCTTTGTCGACTTTTTGAGTCTGGGCTTATTTTCTTCTGCCCTAACCATCGCGACAATCTATTCTGCCTGTTCGCCTTGCTGGACTAACTGCTTCTAGGTTCGGCTTTCAGCTACTCCTATCTGAGCTAGGAATGAGGTTTGCAAATTGTGATGACATGCTTCCACCAGGGTGGCCTGGGTCATGATTAGTTTACAGTTTTACATTATTATATCATATTTCCCTACTGATTTATGAATAAAATGTCGATCTAAACCGTGTTTTGGTCTCTCTTGCAGATAATCAAGATAAGGAGGGCAAACGGGTAATAAGAGCTTAATTAAACCCATTTTTAGGTAATCAAATCCACATTTCTTGGAGGTCAAGTAAGGGATCTTCTAGAAGATACATTGAACCTAGACCCTTGCGCACGTCAGATGAATATACGGATGAAAATACCTGAATCGGAGCATATCTAGAAGGTCCCTGAAGCGCCACGCATCCCTGCACCAAAACCAGGGACCTACGTCCCTGGTATTGCCACGAAAACGTGGCAATAAACACATTTCCACGGTCAGGTGGTGGGGCCACGCATCGATCCTCCTCGACGCGTGGCCTCGTCTCGCCTTCCAGAGCCTTCTTTCACCTATAAAAACCCCTGCAGAGGTCCGAAACGGAAGCAGTTTGGGATTTAGGCTAGGTTTTCTATCTTTTAGTGTAGGGTAGTATAGGTGTTCTTCTTCTATTGTTTTGTATTTGTATTTCTTTTTAGATCATGTATAAGGGCAGAGAGATTCAGAGAGAGAAAGAGAGAGATTGATGTTATAGATGGTGACAATCTATATAAAGGTGTCCCTTTTCTTCTCCATTGTGATCTTCTCCATCTTTTACATGATGCTTAGCTAATTTCTTCTTCTCATGACAATCTAACTACTAACCACTAACCATTTAACCCTTTACTTGATAACCAACATGAATCTAGTAGCCTCTACAAGGCCTTACTCTTGTAAGATCCATTGATGGCTCATGATGATGGATTCTAACATTCTAATATTTCTAACATCTAACCCACTAACTTACTAACTTGCAATGTCTTCTTTATTTCATGCTCACCTCTAACCGGTTTTAATGAATTCAGAGTAACTTGCAACTTGTTGTGTGGTATGGATGTTTTGTTTGAACGTAGAAGAACAATCTTATGAGTCATGTTTTATATCATCTTTGAAGCCAAGGATTAGTGATGGCCAAGGATCCACGTGAGGCAACTATCACTAAGAGGTTAGCATGGTTAGTGGAGTAATTAGTAGTTAGTAGCCATGAGTTTTCTTTTTTCCTTTAGGTGACTCCATCGACAAAGATGAAAAAAGGAGTAATGAAATAGGGCCATTATACAACTGCAAGAAGCCCGGTCACCTCATTGTGGATTGTCCCAAAATGAAGAAAAAAGCTTCTTCCTCCAAGAAGCGTTTCAAGAAGAAAGCATTGAAGGCCACTTGGGATGATTTGAAAAGTGACTTCGACGAAGACGTAGGCCAACGTGTGCTTCATGGCACAAGGAGAAACTTTTTCTAAGGTAACATTGAAACTCACTCTTGATGATTTCGAATTAACTCTTGATGAACTCAGTTTTTCTTTTCAAGAACTTGATGAAAAATATATTTTCCTTAAATTTTAATATTCTAGATTGAAAAGAGAAAATGATTTTCTTAAAAAAAAATTAAATGTGGTTTCAAAAGAAAAAGGAGAACTATTGATTTCATTTGAGAAAACTAAAAAGGATTTTAACGATTTCAAAATTGCGAGCAAGGGCAAAAGCCCTATGATTTTCTTAGAGAAAAATGAGCTTGAAGTTTTAAAGAAAAGGATGCATATATTGAATTCAGATCTTAAAACTTGTGCTTTTAACAAAAACAAAATTCAGTCTTTACTTTCAAAAAGGCACTCATTGCATACACCTCATACCAAGTATGTTCACAAAGTATCACATTCACATCATCATTGCAAAATTTTTTACTTTTACTCATTGCGGTCAAAAAGGCCATTTACCTAAGTTTTGTAATACTAGATTAAATATGATAAATAGAAATAGCTGGTTTCGAAATACTAATCCTCATGGACCCAAAAAGATTTGGGTACCAAAATCAACACCCTCTACTTCTATAGATGCAGGTACACCAAACTTTCGAGACGTAGGGAACGGTGGTACCTTGATAGTACTTACTCAAGACACATGACTTGGGATATTAATAATTTGCAACACTATCAAGGTCAAAAGAAGGTGATACTATCACCTTTGGAGATGATTCAAAAGAACACATCATCGATTACAATAATGTGAAAATTGATACATCTCCTACTATTGAAAATATCGCTTTAATAAATAGTTTGAAGCATAATCTTTAAAGTATTAGCCTGCTTTGTGATAAAGGTTTTAAAGTCATCTTTGATCCTACTACTTGTATAGTTATGAATGATAAAAATACTTGCATATTTTCTAAATTTAGAGAGAACGATGTTTATATTATTGATTTACTTAATCTTGATTGCAATGCAAAATGTTTTTCGGCATTAAATGAAGATTCTTAGCTTCGGTATATAAGACTAGGACATGTTTCCTTTGATCATCTAGCCCATGATAGTTCTAAAGATGTAGTAAGAGGCATTCCTAAATGGAAGGTTGAAAAGATCATTTATGTGATGCATGCCAATATGGTAAACAAAAAAATTCATCTTTTAAATCAATTAAGGATGTCAGGACCAGTCGTCCATTAGAATTGATACATATAGACTTGTTTGGTCCCACTCAAGTTAAGAGCTTATGTGGAAATAGGCATGTATTTTGAAAATACACGTAGGGGGTGAATAGGTGTAGTGCTAATCAAATGCGAAATAATAACAAATTATGCTAAATGATGCAAACCGGACACTCAAAACAAGAATTGAAGCTGAATTTTTCGTGAAAGGATCTAGAACTTCTCTTATATTCCTCTAGATTATGAGTTGAGATGCTCAATTGCCTTCTTATTGAGATGAGTATAGACCAACAAAAGTGAATGATGAATGTAACATAATGATGAATTTGATGGAAGAAATAAATAGACATTGCAAGAGAAGTAACAACACAAGCAAGAGATAGAGATCAAGAGAAAAGCAATTGCAAACACAAAGAATTTATTTCGAGGTTCGAACCACCGCTCTATGTCCCCGCCTTCACCACCGTGAAGGATTTCACTATTCAATAAAGGATCTTTCACAAAGGCACCTTGCAATAAGAAATTACAATGATCTACACAATACTAGAGTACACAACTCCAATACTCAATCCTCTACACAAGAGGTAACACAAAGCCAATGATGTTTTACAGAGCTCTTGGTGATCAGTAGACCACAAATACTTTTTTCTTTACAAATTCCTATACAGTAGATATAAATTAAGGCTCAAAGAGTTTATGAGAGTAAAAATTCAGTTGAAAGAATTTAATAGCTGAAAAATCAATTGAAATAGCTTTGAAAATGAAAGTACTTGAAAACTGGAAACTTGAAAACTTCAAAAACCTGTAAACTTGTTGAAACTTGTTGTGAATCCTATTACCATGACCTATATATATAGGCAACTCATAGACCCTGTTAGTTTAGCTCACCAGGTCATTTGGGAAGAGATTTGACCAAGAAAAAGCAAAAATGCCCTAAAAAAAAAATTAGAGAAAAGACAGATTCTGAAAACTAGCGGTTATAGTTTTTTGTCAAAACTTCAGTCGACCGGCAGTTCATTTTTGAACTAGTCGTTGGGCTCGGTCGACCACCCGGTCGACCGGACACAACCCGAGACTAAGGTTGAGCTAGTTAATCGACCTATCGGTCGACCACTGGGGTAAGCGGTCGACCAGTCGGTCGATCGACTAACATGCACAACATGCACAACCCCAGACCAGAGGATCGGTCGAATACTTGGTCGACCGTTCTGGCCTATAATAGGCTATGGTCGACCGTTCGGTCGACCGACCTAGGCCAAAACATATTTTACTAATAGTTTTTGAAATGCAAACTATTTTTAAAATATTTCTTATTAGTTTTAAAGAGAAATGGCAATGTATAAGTAATGAAATACATGTTCTAAATAGGATATAAAATTTTTAAAAAATTTGAAACATGTATCAAGTGCCTAACATGCAGAACACTAATACAATAAAAAACTTATATTTTGAAAACATGTATTTTGTTTGTGTAACTTCTTGAGCATCAAATGTATATTCTACTCTTTTACATACTGTTTTCTTACAAGATTCTTGTTGGCCCAATGGCCTTCCACTCTAGTTTTGATGATGATCAACTCATGTAGTTATATTTACTAATATTCTTGTGTTTCTAAGTTTCAGATCATTAGCAGGATATTAGTGTTGGTGATTAGCTTCAACAAGGTGTTTGGAAGCTTATCATGGTGATTCCGGTGCCAAAGCTTAAAGATCATACCTTTGCACTCGGTGGATCGCGTTTGGGAGCAAGTCTACTTGAAGATGGAGATCATCAAGAGAAGACTTAGGTATCCTAGTTTAGTTTAGTGTGTTTTAGATCCATTTGTAAAGCTTAGTTTAGTTGATATGCTCAAGTGCACAAACACACACGTTTTATGTTTTAATGTGTGATTTTATGAATAGTTGGATCAAAACAAGTTTTCATGATTTATATGTATAGTAGATGTTTTCTAGTTATACATACATGCTTAACTTATAGACAAACTTATTTTGACATTCCTATTCATGTTTTGGAAAAATCTAGTTTGATAAAAATACAAGTTTTATTTATGATAAAATTGGCAAGACACAAAAATGAATTGATATGATTGATATATGTCTTGAAATTTTTATCACAAGTTTAGTTTTCAAGTAAAATGATAAAACATATTTTGTGGATTTTTTAGAAGTGTTAAAAGATTTTTTACAAAATTTTCTATTATTAAAATCTGCCCAGAAAACTTATTTCAGGCAGACCGGTCGACTGGCAGTCGACCGGCTGCTGTGTCCGGACATGCACAGGCTGTGCATGTCTGTCGGTCGACCGGGTCACGGACCCAGTCGACCGATATAGAGAGTTTGCTCTCTGTATCTTTTCGGTCGACTGGGTCGGTCGACCGATAGAAGGAAACTGGGTTTCCTCCTTTTGGTCGGTCGACTGGCAGTCGACCGGAGCCCCAACGGTCATATTTCCGACCGTTGGCGGTCGACCGGGCCGGTCGACCGGTGGCTGTCAGAATTGCCACATCAGCCTAACGGCTAGTTTTGATTTTTGGCCTATATAAACCCCATTCCTTTGGGATTTTGGCCAAGGTTTTTAGAGGAAAAATTCTGGTTTTCAGTAGAGTTCAAAAGAGTTTTTAAAAGAGTTTAAGTGCTAAAAAGATTTAATCTTTATTTGTTTTGTGTTTTTGGAAAATCAAAGAAAATAGGATTTGGGATATTTGTGTTGATTTTCATTCTATATCTTTTGGCAAGAATTTTCCCAAGTATTTTTCTTTGTTGCTTGTTTCCAAAACACTTAGTTTCTACTTGAGCTATATCTTCTATCCTAAGTTATTAGGATCTTTGTTTTGTGTGGAAAAAGAAAAGAGAAAAAGAAAGAAAAGAGAAGTTTGTGGTTGTGGAACCACTTGTTGTAAACCCTCCTTGCTTTTGTGAATCCCTCTTCGGTAGAGGTGATCGGAGTGGTATTGTGATTGGTTTGTGAGCCTCTTAGGTAGAGGTGGTTGTTGTATTTGGCTACGGGCCGTATCCCTCTTCGGTAGAGGTGGATTGTGGTTGTATAGCCTCGGTGGCTTTGTACGGTTGAGAGAGGAGTTTGGTACTCCTATAGTGGATTGGGAAATCCTACACGGTGGTGTAGGCGGGGAAGTAGAGCTAGGGGCTCGAACCTCGAAACAAATTTGTGTGTTTGCGATTGATCCAATTACTCTCAACTCTACTCTCTTATATTTGTGCAAGCATCATTCATTCATTGCATCATATATATTTGCGTGGGATTGAGCATATTCATACTTGCTTGCATTTGCACCTTGCATATTATTCATATTGTTATATATTGTATATGCTTGGATTGCTTGTGTGTGTGCAACACTTATACTCATCCAACAAGAGCTTCATATAGCAACCTCAACCCATTCAAGGGGAATCAAGAGGTGCTTGTCCAGAGCCTCGCAAGGGGAATTCGGCAACACTTGTTGGATTGTACTAAGTGTTCTTGTAAGATTGTTTTAGCTTCCGCATTAGCACACTTAGTTTGCATTAAGTTCACTAGATTAGCACTTTCACCTATTCACCCCCCCTCTAGGTGTACTTTCAATTGGTATCAGAGCTAGTGCTCCTGATATTAGGCTTAACATCCTAGGAGTGATCCATTTGCTTGCTAATCTATTTGTTTGCATTTGCTTGCTTGCACATTCATATAGTTTACCATGGACTTCATGACCCCACCTAGCTATGACCCTTCCAACCTTGTGGTATGGAAGCTTAGGATGTCCATGTATTTGAAGACCCTAGGCATACATGCATATCTTGCCGCTACCAAGAAATGCTATCTTGGTAATGGTGAACATATAGGGGCCAATACTCTTGCCCTTGAGGCTATTAGAAGCACACTTTCAAAAGATTATCTTTTACATGTTTCTAATATTGATTCCGCTTTTGTAGTGTGGAACAAGTTGACAACCACAACCAACACCTCCGAGCTTCAAGTGCAAATCCAAAAGGAAGAGCAATCTAGTGGAGATTCCGAGTCACAATGCTTCATGGTCCAAGGGAATGACTCCCTTGAGGTACAATCGGAACCCCACTTAGATAGCAATGATGATTGTTCTAGTTCTTCATGTGATGAACATATTGATCCCCATGCTTTAAATGAAGAACTTTCAATTGTATGTGAAAAGCTAATAGAAAAATATAAGCTTTTGAAAAGAAAAGTCTAGAAATTGAAAATGAAAATAAGAATTTGCATTCTAGACTTGATAATGTTTTGCAAGAGAAGGTTGAGGTCTATAATGAAAGGGATTCATTGAGATCTCAATTAGACCTTGTTTTAAAAGAGAATGAATTTTTAAAGTCTAAAAATGATTGTGATAATGTGTTGAAAAATAATGATGTTTTGTCATCGAAAATTGATTTTGTTTTAAAAGAAAATGATTCTCTAAAAAGAGAAATTGATTTCATTTCAAAAGAATTAGAAATTTGTTTAAGTAAAAATAATTCTTTGAAAAATGATATGTCTTCTCATGTTTGCCATGCTAGAGTAGTATCACACACTTCACCTATTGCATGCCACACTTCTTCTTTGATTAACAATGAAATATCCATGCTTAAGAAGAGTGTAGATTGTTTGGGCTCCACTTTGAGCCAATGTGTAGAAGGGCATACACGCTTGGAATCTTTGCTTCAAAAGAAACAAGTTCCATCTTTCCATGCACACCCTCCACGACATACACATGCTCCTCACGGACACCATCAACACATGTATGCTCATGTGTACACTTGTACACATTGTGGACGTAGGGGCCACCTAGCTAAATTTTGCTTTGATAGACTACATGTTGATAATTTAGCTAAGAAGTTTGTTTGGGTTAGAGAAGGTACTAACCCCCATGGACCCAATAAGAGATGGGTACCAAAGACCACCCCTCCTATTTTTGATGTAGGTGTGGGCTCTCACATGACGTGAGAGTGATGACACCTTGGAGTGGATGCGTTCCGGGCTTCATGGAAATCAATTGGATGCATCACTTTCAAGGGAAGATTTGGTGGAGAGGACCACCATGTTTTGGAGACAAGGGAAGTTGCCCTCTTGGCTTTGGTAACAAATTCCTAAACTCCCATTTACTACATGCGTTACATTTTTATCATTCTTAGCATGTATTGATAGCATGTTTATTGTTTGATTTATAACATGTTTTGTTGATTACATGTTTATATCATTTGATTTATAGCTTGTCTTTGGATTAGTGTGTAAATGCCATGCTTATTAGATCCTTGACATACATGTATAGTATTTGAGACACATATGCTTATATGAACCCATATTTAGTGTTCTCACTTGTGTTTAAGCTATAATGTACATCATGAATCTAATACATGTGAATTTACATAGTAATCATGTTTCTTAGCCTTATCATGATGTTTGTTTTATGCTTCATATGGTACAAACTAGTATAGATGTAGATATTATCAAAACTTGCATATATACATGTACACATAGTGAGAACAAATTGACTTATATATGTTTTGTACCTCATGCTCATTTGTACCCACTATATGCACTTGTATAAGCTAGTTTTGAGGATTCTTCCATTTAAACTTGTCATACCTATTTTCTTGATTTTACTTCATGTATATGTATTTTTGAATTCAAAACTAATAAATATACATGTATACCCATCGAGTCTTTTGCCTTCATGCAATTACTTTTAAATAGACTCGTTTATGATTGGGATATGTATGTACATTGTTAGATTTGGATGAATCATACATATACCTAGAAGTTGGTTCACAAAATAAAAGAATTTTGATGAATTTATGTGTTTTGTTTTAACAAAATGATATTCGTGTTTGTCTTGTGCTTAATGATTTGATTACTTGTTTAAGTATTAGTCTTCATTAAGACTAGTTATATACCTATACATATAGTGGGACACAAATAAATCTATATATGATTGGGTTGAATGCTTATTTGTTCCCATTAGTTGTATGAGTATAGTCTAGTTTTGATGATTCATATATTTTAGACTTGTATTCATATTTTTTAATTTATATGAGTTTTAATTTCGTGTATATGTTTATTTTGCCAAAACATTAAGATATACATGTATAATCCTTGAGTCTTTTGCCCTTCATGCAAATCCTTATATATGGACTCAATTGTGTTTAGGATATGTATGTATACTTATTGTGTTGACAATTTATACATATACCTTGAAATGAAATTAGTTAATGAAAATTGGTTTTTCGTGTTTTCATATTTAAGTTTTACTTCATGTATATGTCCATCTAGTTCAAACTAATCCTATACATATACATTCCTTTTTGAGCCACGTGCCTTCATGCATATACTTTGTGGACTCGTTTGTATTTTGGATATGTATGTATACCTTAGTTTATACTAGACATACATATGCCTTGAAGATTAAGTAGTTCTATGATCTTTTGTTTTAGATAAGTATTATTGTTTAAAGGAATTAAAAGAGCTTAATGAAATATTTTTCATAATTGATTTTCACATGTTAGTTATACACTCGTAATTACTACCTTACTCATGTTTTGTTTCTCATGAGTTGTGCTTTATTGATTAGAGTGAATGATTATTATGTGATTTTCATTTCTATGAAAAATAATCTTGTTTTATTCCTTGCTTGAAGGATTTCGTACTAGTTTACAAAACTTTCCATTTTTAACTAGTTCGAATTCTTCTTTGTAATATGAGATATACCATGCTTGTTATTTCAATTGGTATCATTGAACTCTTTCAATTGGTGTCAATTTTGATCTTCTTGTATACTCATATAAGTTTTGTATATGTATGCTTACTCTTTCAAGAATATTAATGTCAATTGGTATCTAATTTTCATACATATATTTTTGTTTATGCTAGTGCTTGAGTTTCAATTGTGTTTAAATTGATTACTTTAAATTGGTATCAAGACTATGCATTATCTTAGTTGGTATTTCATAAAGGGGGAGAAAATTTGATGTTGTCTTTTCAATTGGGATTTGACTCTCACTCCCTTGCTTTATGTTAAAATTGAAACTATATTTTAACATTATTGATCTCAAAAGTTTTCAAATTGGTATCAGGTGTTTAAAAGAACATATTTCTCTTAATGATGTCAAGATGTTTATGTTGAGTATTTTTAATTGGTATTTCAAAATTTTGTTTTTATGAAAGTTTCAATAGTTTTGACTTACATTGCCTATATGTGTATAGATTCATGTTGAGTGTATCCTATATTGAGGAGCTTGACAACTCTTCTTTATGAGATACACGTGTGTAAGGAGAGCTTCACATCTCTTTTTATGCATTACGTATTTTGTGTTATGTGAATTAGGGCGTGTCTTCCTTTCTTCATGTAATTCATATATGTAGGGAAGCTAACTTAACGTCTTCCTCTTCATGAATGTCTATCTCACATACGATTTATTGATCCATGTTGAATTTCTATTGGTATCTAGATGCACTTCATTGACATATTTTTAATTGATATCAATGTTTTGATGTTTAACCCTTTATTGGTTCTTGATTTAGAACAAAAAGGGGGAGAATAATTTGTTTTTATAATTTACCCCTTTATTGATGATTGACAAAAAGGGGGAGAAGAATTTGGCTTTTGGCTTTTATATGCATGTATTTGTTTTAATAAGTTTTATTAAGAATGTGTTGTTTATGTTATTGGTATCTAGAGCTTAGAGTTTGTCTTACTTCATTGGTATCTAGAGCTATAACATGTTTATATTGTTTAATATTTTTTATTTTATTTATGCATGAGTTAAGGGGGAGCTTCTTTGAAGCTTAACTTTAATCCATGCATATATAACTCCATGAGTTTTGTCATCATCAAAAAGGGGGAGATTGTTGGCCCAATGGCCTTCCACTCTAGTTTTGATGATGATCAACTCATGTAGTTATATTTACTAATATTCTTGTGTTTCTAAGTTTCAGATCATTAGCAGGATATTAGTGTTGGTGATTAGCTTCAACAAGGTGTTTGGAAGCTTATCATGGTGATTCCGGTGCCAAAGCTTAAAGATCATACCTTTGCACTCGGTGGATCGCGTTTGGGAGCAAGTCTACTTGAAGATGGAGATCATCAAGAGAAGACTTAGGTATCCTAGTTTAGTTTAGTGTGTTTTAGATCCATTTGTAAAGCTTAGTTTAGTGATATGCTCAAGTGCACAAACACACACGTTTTATGTTTTAATGTGTGATTTTATGAATAGTTGGATCAAAACAAGTTTTCATGATTTATATGTATAGTAGATGTTTTCTAGTTATACATACATGCTTAACTTATAGACAAACTTATTTTGACATTCCTATTCATGTTTTGGAAAAATCTAGTTTGATAAAAATACAAGTTTTATTTATGATAAAATTGGCAAGACACAAAAATGAATTGATATGATTGATATATGTCTTGAAATTTTTATCACAAGTTTAGTTTTCAAGTAAAATGATAAAACATATTTTTGTGGATTTTTTAGAAGTGTTAAAAGATTTTTTACAAAATTTTCTATTATTAAAATCTGCCCAGAAAACTTATTTCAGGCAGACCGGTCGACTGGCAGTCGACCGGCTGCTGTGTCCGGACATGCACAGGCTGTGCATGTCTGTCGGTCGACCGGGTCACGGACCCAGTCGACCGATATAGAGAGTTTGCTCTCTGTATCTTTTCGGTCGACTGGGTCGGTCGACCGATAGAAGGAAACTGGGTTTCCTCCTTTTGGTCGGTCGACTGGCAGTCGACCGGAGCCCCAACGGTCATATTTCCGACCGTTGGCGGTCGACCGGGCCGGTCGACCGGTGGCTGTCAGAATTGCCACATCAGCCTAACGGCTAGTTTTGATTTTTGGCCTATATAAACCCCATTCCTTTGGGATTTTGGCCAAGGTTTTTAAGAGGAAAAATTCTGGTTTCAGTAGAGTTCAAAAGAGTTTTTAAAAGAGTTTAAGTGCTAAAAAGATTTAATCTTTATTTGTTTTGTGTTTTTGGAAAATCAAAGAAAATAGGATTTGGGATATTTGTGTTGATTTTCATTCTATATCTTTTGGCAAGAATTTTCCCAAGTATTTTTCTTTGTTGCTTGTTTCCAAAACACTTAGTTTCTACTTGAGCTATATCTTCTATCCTAAGTTATTAGGATCTTTGTTTTGTGTGGAAAAAGAAAAGAGAAAAAGAAAGAAAAGAGAAGTTTGTGGTTGTGGAACCACTTGTTGTAAACCCTCCTTGCTTTTGTGAATCCCTCTTCGGTAGAGGTGATCGGAGTGGTATTGTGATTGGTTTGTGAGCCTCTTAGGTAGAGGTGGTTGTTGTATTTGGCTACGGGCCGTATCCCTCTTCGGTAGAGGTGGATTGTGGTTGTATAGCCTCGGTGGCTTTGTACGGTTGAGAGAGGAGTTTGGTACTCCTATAGTGGATTGGGAAATCCTACACGGTGGTGTAGGCGGGGAAGTAGAGCTAGGGGCTCGAACCTCGAAACAAATTTGTGTGTTTGCGATTGATCCAATTACTCTCAACTCTACTCTCTTATATTTGTGCAAGCATCATTCATTCATTGCATCATATATATTTGCGTGGGATTGAGCATATTCATACTTGCTTGCATTTGCACCTTGCATATTATTCATATTGTTATATATTGTATATGCTTGGATTGCTTGTGTGTGTGCAACACTTATACTCATCCAACAAGAGCTTCATATAGCAACCTCAACCCATTCAAGGGGAATCAAGAGGTGCTTGTCCAGAGCCTCGCAAGGGGAATTCGGCAACACTTGTTGGATTGTACTAAGTGTTCTTGTAAGATTGTTTTAGCTTCCGCATTTAGCACACTTAGTTTGCATTAAGTTCACTAGATTAGCACTTTCACCTATTCACCCCCCCTCTAGTGTACTTTCAATTCTTAGTAACTACAAGTGTCTTCAAGTAGGCTTCTCAAATAGCGATGTTTGAGTGTTTGAGCTCCAATCCCATACTTAAATAGTAGATCACAACTTGCATAGCCACTTGCTATAACCCTTTGAGCCTTCAACACCTTCGTTTAGAGGAAGACACACATTAAATCCTCTTAAATCCTGAAACAAGCTAAAACACTTGAACTTGATTAGCACTAAATAACCACATATGGTTTGTTATCATCACAACAAGAAACTGGTTGATTGTAATCTTGGGCCAATAATCTCCCCCTTTTTGATGTTAACAAAACATATAAGTTAGTTAAAATAAATGATAGAAAAGATCTTAAAAAAGCTCCCACTCAAGTTATACTATCTATTAAGTACAAGAAACATTATGATTACAAACAGATTTGTCAATGTTCACATATATGCATATATAGAGAAAATATCAATTTGGATTAATATGCATAAATAGCCTACCATCCTTCCATTCCTTCTTCCTCCAAAAACATT
The DNA here is from genome assembly GCA_038442645.1 of Agave tequilana. NCBI lineage: Eukaryota > Viridiplantae > Streptophyta > Magnoliopsida > Asparagales > Asparagaceae > Agave > Agave tequilana. The sequence goes on from JAVJIF010010626.1 coordinate 159,856, forward strand.
ATGTAATGAATGAAATCATGGAATTCCATATAAGCTTGGTAATGAAAATGGAAATTCATAAAGTTCAAAACAAGAGACTTTTTTAAGGCAAGAAACTCAAAAATTCAACTATCAACTATCAAAAACATATTATCATAACTCAATTACTATCAAAACAAAAATACAATAACTCAAATATCTCTCCCTTTTTGTCATGCATCAAAAAGGAGTACAATACACAAAAACACATGTATATCAATTTAAAATACATGAAACGATAAACATGCAACAATTTCAAAAACTCATGAATTCATAGTGCAAACACTTAACTCACCACAAATAAATGAAAATATATTATAATCTAGTGGTTTAGTGAAAATGTTCGCAAGTTGAAAATCGGTAGAAACATAATCATGTCAATATCTCCTTTCTCATAGTGATCTCTCTAAGAAAGTGATATCTAATCTTTATGTGCTTGGTCTTACTATATTGATTTGTATTCTTGGTCATATGAATAGTAGTAGTGTTATCACAAAAGATTTTAATATAATCATAATGCAAATAATAGTTAAGGAGAGTATGTTTCATTCAAAGGACTTGTACACAACGAGTTCTGGCTGCAACATACTCCGCCTTGATGGTTGAGAGGGTTAAGAAATTTGTTTCTTGAAAGACCACGAAATAATGCAATTACCTAAAAATTGACAAGATCCACTAGTACTCTTCCTATCCACTCTACAACCGGCATAGTCAGCACCGAAAAACTCATAATTAAAAATTGTCTGATTTTTCAGATACCACAAACCTATTCCAATTGTGCCCTTAAGATATCTAATAATGCGTTTTATTACCATCAAGTGAGAACCTTTGAGACAAGATTGGAATCTAACACATAAACACACACTAAATATAATATCTGGCCTACTAGTTATCAAATAAAGCAAACTACCAATCATGCTTCTATAGAGTTTAATGTCAACATTTTTACCTTATTCATCCTTGTCAAGATTTGTTGTGGTAGCCATAGGAGTCTTGCTTGTCTTTGCATCTTTAAGTCTAAATTTCTTAATAAGCTCTCTTGTATATTTAGCTTGATTTATGAAAATTGCATCACTCTTTTGTTTAATTTGGAGTCCAAGAAAGTAGTTGAGCTCTCCCATCATGGATATTTTTAATTCTTTCTTCATGCAAGTTTCAAAATTCTTACAAAATATATCATTAGTAGATGCAAAATGATATCAACAACATATATTTGTACAATAAGGACATCACTATCTACATTTTTTGTAAACAATATAGTGCCAATTTTACCTTTTACAGAACCATGTGAAACAAGAAAAGTAGGAAGTCTTTCATACCAAGCTCTTGGAGCTTGTTTTAAACCATATAAAGTCTTTTCAAGTTTAAGATAAAATCCAGATGTGTAGGATCAACAAACCCGGGGGGTTGTTCAACATACACCTCCTCTTCGATAAAACCATTTAAAAATGCATTTTTAACATCCATTTGAAAAAATTTAAAATCTTTGAATGAAGCAAAAGTAAGTGTTATCTGTATGGCTTCAAGCTGTCCTATGGGTGCAAAAGTTTCCTAAAAATTGATATCTTCAATTTGGATGTAACCTTGAGCCACTAACTTAGTTTTATTCCTAGTGATATTTTCTGATTCATCCAACTTATTCTAAAAATTCATTTAGTACCAATGGTTGGTATATCATGGGGTCTAGGAACAGGTACAAAACTTGGTTATGTTCAAATTGATTGAGCTTTTCTTATATTATAAGAAATCAATATGAGTTGCCCTCGGCTCGAGGATGTTCTTGGACTCAATATATCAAATGAATGCAAAATGGCCACAAATATTATGAAGTTTGGATCGAGTAATTACCCCCTTGGATACATCACCTATGATGAGGTCATTGGGATGATTTGTAGTATATCTCCAATCCTTTAGAAGTAGTTGAGTTGGCTCAACTTCAACATCTTGAACTTCACCATGTTCATCATCCTTTGACTTGTCTTCTTGCAATAGTGAATCCTTCAAAGATATTTTCTTTATGTTTTCACCTAAGGAATCAATTTTTTCTTCATGATTCCTCAAACTTGACATGCACAGACCCTTCAATCATCAAAGTAGACTTATTCAAGACTCTATAGGCCTTACTAGTATTTGAATACCCAACAAATATAGCTTCATAAGTTTGACATTAAATTTGCCTAAATTAACCTTGGTGTTCAAAATAAAATATTTACAGTAAAAACTCTAAAATATGAAATATTTGATTTTCTTGAAAAGTAAATCTCAAAAGAAGTTTTGGAAGTATGTTTGCAAAAATAAATTCTATTTGACATATAACAAGAAGTGTTTACGGCCTCGGGCCATAAATATTGAGGGAGTCCATATTCACTAATCATTATCCTAGCTATCTCTTAAAGAGTGTGATTCTTTCGTTCAATGACTCCATTTTGTTGTGAAGTTCTAGGACAAGATAGTTCATGTTTAATTCCATTTTCTTCACAATAAGTGATGAAAGAATGGTTAATAATTAACCATCTCTATCACTCCTTATGTGCAAAATCGGAAAATCTTTTTCTTTTTTAACTCTTTTTTAAAAACATGAAAATGCGAAAAAGCTTCGTCTTTGTGTTTCAAAAAGAAAACTCATGTAAATCTAGAGATATCATCAACTAAAACAAAAATAAAATGATTAGCACTAAGACTTTTGGTTTTTGTTGGACCAAACAAATCCATGTGAATCTACTCTAATGGTCTAAATGTCATGATATCCTTAATTGCTTTGAAAGAGGACTTGGTTTGTTTCTCAAGTTAGCACGCATCACAATGCGGCGTTTTCAACTTTCAAGTAAGGAATACCATTTACTAATTCCTTAGAGTTAATTTTAGATAGATGATCTAACGAAACATGGTCGATCTCCTATGCCATAACAAAAAATCTTTATAAAAGCATTTAATTAAGTAGCATTGCATAGTACATTTAACATATCAATCATATAAATATTATTTTCACAAAAACTAAAAAGAACACAAATATTTGTTTTCTTATCTAAAACATCGCAAATGAAATCATCAAAATAATTTTTAAAACCTTTATGACAAAGTTGGTTAATGCTCAAGAGATTATGCTAGAGACCTTCAACTAAAACAACATTTTTTATTAAAGAAGATGAGCTAAGTTAGATATTATCTATACCAATGATTTTACCCTTTGAATCATCACCGAAGGTGAGGCCGCCACCTTTATGATTTCTTGATAGGGTTAGAAAAGTTGTTGATATCTCAAGTCATGTGCCACCGCTATCAAGGTACTATCGCTCCCTACGTCTTGGAGGCTTGGTGCGTACCTATGTCAAATAAAAAAGTTATTGATTTTGGTACCCATATTTTCTTGGATCTTATAGTGTTAGTTCTTCAAACCCAAACATGATCATTTGAAGCATTAATGCGATCATAACAAAACTTAGCTAAGTGACTCTTTCGGCCACAATAGGTACAACTATAAACTCTACTATACATAAATGCATGATATGTATATGGAACATGAGCATGCTTATTGTGTGTGGCATGTAGCATAATGTATGTGAACATGTTGTGCTTGATAAGAGTGGGCATGTGTAGCATGATGAGTGTGAGCATGTGTATCATGAGAAACATGAACATATTTCCTTGGAATGTATTTTTAGGTAACATGGCCTCTAATGTAGCTTTATCAAACTCACTCTTTTTCAAAACATTTACCAAAGTGTTAACGTTTTTAAAATAGAAATCTCATTTCCATCAATGAAAGAAAAATTTTCTTTAGAAGAAACTTTATATGCATCAAAATCTTTTTGTGTAGACATAAGTGTGGAAGACAAAACCTCTTTTTCTTTTGAAAGATTAACAACTTGATTTTGAAGTGATTCATTTTTTTCATTTTTAATATTTCTTTTTGAGAAAATCATAATTATGAGAGGGTTCTTCAAAAACTTCACCCAATTCATCCATAGTTAATTCATAATCATCTAGGGATGGTCAGATGTTACCTTTGGCATGTTGTCATTAGTCATGAAACACACATGTGCCGTGTCCACCTCTTCTTCAGATTCACTCTCCGAATCCCATGTAGCTTTGAAAGCTTTCTTCTTGTAGAGCTTCTTTAAGGTAGATGGCTTGCTTTTGGTTTCCAGATATTCTGCAACAATGTCTCCCGGCTTCTAGCAATTGAAGTAAATGATCTTCTTATCCTCCTTCCCTTGCCATCATCTTCTATTGTTGAACTTGGCTTTGTTGTACATTCTCCTCACGTTCTTCACAAGGAGAGAAAGATCTTCATCATCTTCTTCTTCTTCATCATCGTCAGAGACGGTGGGAGTAGATTTGAAAGTTAGCTTCTTCTTCTTTTATGGTGCCATCTCTTCTCTTGCCTTCGTCTCCATCTCATGGGTTTTTAGATTTCCAGTGAGACCAATGAGCTCCATCTCTACTTTGTTATTGAACTCTTTTAAAGTTATAGTTTTGACCTCCCATGATGGTGGTAGATCACAAATGATCTTCCTCATCTTTTGGTCATTATCAATAGCATCACCTAGAGAAGCAAGATCATTGGGGATTTTAGTAAACTTAGTAACTTGTCATCAATATAATCATTTTCATGCATGGTGAAATTCTCATATTGGGAATATAAGAGATCAATCTTTGCTCTCTTGTTTGTGATGTCCTCTCGTGTGTAACAACTAAGTGTGACTAAATCTCATAAATGGATTTACAATGAATGACTCTAGCTATGTCATCATCATTCAAAGCTTGAAGCAATACATTGTGCCTTTGCATTGCATCAAATTCCTTGGTGGTAATATCAGACCATGTGTCCTCATCACCAACAGGTACACTAAAAGATTTGGTTACCTCTTTTGCAAACCGGGTTCCTAGGGATTGCAAGAAAATTATCATCTTAACCTTCCATATGGGAAAGTTAAAGGCCATCAAATTTTGGTGGGGTCTTATTCCTTCAGCCATATTTAACTAGTGTTGATAGCAAATGAAAATGCAAAAGAAGTGATTAGCCAAAAAAATCTCTCTAAGGTGGTTAAACCAAAATCTAGAAGCCAAGACTCTGATACCAATTGAAAATACATCTAGAGGGGGGTTGAATATGTGTAGTGCTAATCAAATGCGAAATAATAACAAATTATGCAAAATGATACAAACCGGTCACTCAAAATAAGAATTGAAGTCGAAGTCCCTATGAAGGGCTCTAAAACTTCTCCTCTTATATTCCTCTAGATTATGAGTTGAAGTGCCCAATTGCTTTCTTGTTGAGATGAGTATAGACCGATAAAAGTGAATGATGAATGTAATGCAATGATAAAAGTGATGCAAGCAATAAATAGAGATTATAAGAGAAGTAACAACACAAGCAAGAGATAGAGTTCAACAGACAAGCAATCGCAAATATGAAGAATTTATTTCGAGGTTTGAGCCACCGCTCTATGTCCGCGCTTTCACCACCATGAAAATTTTCACTATTCACTAAAGGATCTTCCACAAAGGGACCTTACAATAAGGAATTACAATGGTCTACATATGATTGGAGTACACAACTCCAACACTCAATCCTCTACATAAGAGATAGCACAAAGCCAATGAGGTTTTATAAAGCTCTTGGTGATCATTAGACCACAACACTCTCTTCTTTACAGATTTCTATATGTAAACTGTCTAAAAATCACTGAAGACAAGTCATCAAAAAGTAGAGTCCAAACTCCAGACGCAAGGCCAATCATCGCCACTAGTGCAGCACCAAGACGCGAAGGTTAAAAACCACGTCTCAACATCACTGCAATGATCAAGACGCGGAGCATTAAAAGTCGCATCTCAGCATCACTGCAGTATCAAGACATGAGAGTCAAAAATCGTGTCTTTATTTCAATGCAATGGCCAGGATGCAGATCTTGAAACTCGCATCTCAACCATTCATGCAATCCATAGACACAAAGCCCAAAGCCCGCGTTTCACGTGAAGCTTGACGCAAAATTTAAAGCTCGTGCTTCTCAAGCGTCACTTCAATGGCAAAACGCGAGGCTCAAATCTCGCGTCTCGGTTATAACTGTCCTCATTACTGGGTCAATTACTGCCCACGTAATGAGGGAGTTAACCCCCATTATGGAGTGTTTTTAGGGGACACTTTTACCCCCCCTGAAGCCTCTATAAATAGCCCAGTTTGCTATGGTCGATTGGTGGAAAAAAGACTGGTCAGAAGAACTTCAGTTGCAAATCCCGGAGAAATCAGAATATCTAGCTGAGGAATACAAAAGAAAAAAACTCTTCTAACAACTTGTTGAGTTCAAGTTTGTTTTTGCCTCAAGTCTCTTTGAGATTTTATTTGACAGGAGCTGTGCTATCCCGTCTATAATCCGAAGAGAAGATTTCTCAGAAGATAGTGACGTTCACCCGGTCAATGAAAAACAAGATTCACTTTTCATCGCTACATCAAGAACCTGGCATTAAATAAAGGAGAGATCTGAACTTGAATATCTTCCCTCTCTTGTAACCAAATTATTGATCCGTTATAATTTTCTTTACAATCAAATAAAGAATTTTATGCGCCATCAAATTTTTCACCTAACAAGAGATGGCGACTCTGCTGGGTGCCACTTTCTCTACCGATGAGCAAGTCGTGGCGCAAGGTGACGTCACCTACATGGGAAAAATGATCGAATCACTTATTGTGGAGTTCGACCAGGTAAAGTATGAAAAGTTCCTCTCTTCTGGCTCCAAGAGCCCTAGGGCGCGACAGTACCACAAGGTCTCCTCGGGGACCCGCTCTCGAGTCCGCTCTGAGATCCCTTTAGATGTGATTGACAAGAAGAGTGTCATGGCTAACCACATCACACGTAACACCCGCATCAACATCTCCCATGAGACCCGCGAGGTTAGTGTTGCTGATATTCAGCTCGTTCATGCCCGTCCTCTTCCTTAGTTCTAGGTTATCGGGGGTTCCCAGCAACTCGTACGGCGTAACTGGAACACTGAATGCCGACAGAGACGATGTGCGCGTCAACTACAGGCGCAAGAAGCTGGAACAACTAGCTGTCCAGTAAATACAAAACGCGAGACTCAAGCCCGCATCTCTTCTGGGTTGCGTTAAACGTACGAAGTCTGCGTATGGAGACCAAAATGTGAAGCCCAACAGACTTGCGTTTCTGAGACTTCACTTCCTAAATGTGATGTTCAGCAGCGCGAGGGCTATGCTTCTTCTCAGAGGCACAAGACCCGCGTCTCTACAACTAGACTCAGTATTGAGAAAGCCCACATGTCTCAACCGTCGCTAACCAAACGCGACAATCAGCAATATGGTGTCCGCATCTCCGCTCAATAGAGGTACAAGGCCCGCGTTTCGAAGATAAAACGTGAGAGCTGCGCCTGTTCTACACAACGTGAGCTCCGCGTTTCTGAATCTTGCATTTCAGATTCTCGACGTAAGGGTGGCTCTCAGAAGCTAAAAAGCCCTGGACAACCCGACGCCAATCTCTTTGATCCCCCTCTAACAAATCTAAGAGATTATTTGACAAAGAAAAGGAGTGTTAATCAGATCACTCTGTCTTGTTGCTGTGAACGGCTCATCATGGCAATGCTCTCAGAATGCCATTGCAGCTCACATTCAAGCAAACAGTCGGCATTCAAATGATTGACCTCGACCTCCCGATCAGCCAAGAGGTGGTTTCCACAGAAGGGAAGCCTTCTCTGATATGGAATACCCTGAAGTCACTGCAAACATGGCAAGCAAAAGTAGGAAAAATAACCGATGGTTAGCTCCGACGAGTCTGACACGGAACCAGAAGGAGTGTACGTACCGGCATACTCGCACTCGGTGGTGCGGTTGCCCTAATCAACTATAGTGCCCTAACTCGGGGCATTCAAGTAAATGAATCACACTCTGTCGTTGCAGAATCGCAGGCCTCAAACTCTTTCATATAGAAGGAAGCCTTTGCGTACATGACAAATACTCCTGAGGAGATGGCCAGGCGCTTTGACCAACAAGCCCAGGTCTAGAGGGAACAATTCGATATGATTCGTGTGCAACAAGAATCTATTGATACCCTTAAGCAGATGCTTGCACAATTGCTTAAAGATAAGAGGAAGTCAACTGACAAAGCTTCTTCTAAGAAGTCTAAAGGCAAACGGAAAGAAGGAGAAAGCTCATCTTCCATACATATCAAGGAAAAGGAGCAATCTAATTCCGAATCATCTAAATCCTTGTCTAAAGAGGAAGGCAACTTAGAGAATGGGGGTATTCATTCTAAAAGAATGAGTCAATTGGATTAGCGTCTAGAAGCCCTTACCAACCGGAAAGGCCTCCAAGAAGTAGGATGGTCCGGTCATATCTGGCCGAGTGGGACCTTATTCGTACCCTCCTAAGTTTGAAGCTCTGACCTTACAGGCTTTCAATGGCAAAGGGTCACCGAACCAACATATCTACTACTTCAGTCTCAGACAAGAAATGTAGTAGATAATGACGCCATCTTGGCATATTTGTTCATCGGCACTCTAAAAGGGCTTACCTTTGAATGGTTCATGAAACTCTCAGAAGGCTCCAACAAAAACTGGGGTGATTTGAAAAAGCTCTTCCTGACACGCTTCTTTGAAGACGACTCAGAAATTACAATGCCCACTCTCCTAGCAACAAAGCAACGAAAGGGAGAGTCAGTCAAAATATTTGTGAATAGATTTTAGAATATGGCACTCCGATGTCCTAGCGGAATGACCCAGGCCATCCTGATAGAAACATGCTGCCACAATCTACAAACTTCACTCCTAGCCCAGATAGGGGTTGCTGAAAGTCACACCTGGAAGCAATTGGTCCAACGAGGTGAACAGACCGAAGAAATTATCGCCAGGCTTAGGGCAGAAGAAAATATGCCCCAACCCGAAAGTCGACAAGGCGCGCCAGAAATATCTTTTGAATCAAAAGGAAAGGATACATTGGTGACAAAGACAAAATCCCCGTCAAACCTCAGGCGGCCAGGGGAAGTAGTTCTTCAAGTCAGCTACGTGCCAACAAGCAGTATTCCATCAAAGACGAGCATGTCGATTTGTTGTTCAAATTACTCAACAAGAGTAACAGATTGAAGCTTCCTGAAGCTAGACGTCCTGAGGAAGTCGGCAAGTCCGATAATCCTAACTACTGCCTGTATCAAGGACGCTAGAGCACCCAACCAAGAGCTGTTATGTCTTCAAAGATATTCTTCAAGGTCTGATCGATACAGAAGCACTAAAACTCCGTCCAGAGCAGAAGAAAGTGACAACTAATATGACATCATTTCTTCAGCTTGACAAATAGCCTCCAGCATCCTCCGAAGTAGTTCCCATCCATCAATACGAACGCACATCATCAGCAGGAGAAAGGTCTTGTACCTATCCCTACACCTCAGGGAGAAATTATGTGGGTTCATCCTGACCTTGTGGATGGACAACAGTGGACTACTGTTACCAATAGAAAGTCCAAAGGTAAGGCAAAAGCTTCGTCCTATAATGTGGTGTGCACTTCTTTTCGGGAAGCAGATACTGATGTTCCCTCGCTAACTGATTCTAAAGAGGAAACAATCGTCCTTGCCGTGGAACTCAATAAACCGCTCGTAGCAGAAACTCGTTCGGGCTAGTCATATTTAAAGAAGTCTGACAAGATGGTGGCAAGCCCTCCTAAACCTACTACAGAGTCATCCAAGACCTCCGCAAAGCAACTAATGGAGAAGCAGAAAGAGTTTCAGTTTTTCAAGGCTCTTCTAAAGAACAACGCGGAAGGATCTCCAACACCTTACCGCTTTGACATCCTGGCTCAACTGACCAATATCTCAGCCAGAATCACCCTTTACAAGCTCCTGAGACCATCAAAGTCAACAAGAGAAGCTCTGAGGGAAGCCCTACTGATGCTGAGGTCTTCATGGTCTAGGTCCCAGCTGGATCACAGGAAGAAGAGGTAGAGGATTGCCTCCATGCCTCTTAAAATGCTCCCTGCATTACCTTCACGTCAGACAACATGCAGGTTAAGGGGAAATACGATCGGCCCTTGTACTTCACAGGGTACATTAGATCGTCTGAAGTGAGCCGCATTCAGATAGATCCAGGATCCGCGTTGAGCATCATGTCTCGCTAAGTCATGCAGCACTTAGGGATCCCTACCCGCCGATTGAGCGTCACCCAAACTGCCATCTATGGTTTCAACGCCAATGGTATGTGCCCAATGGGGAAGATCAAGTTCAAATGCCAGATTAGGGATTTAAGATCTGAAGTGACATGCTATGTAATCGACGCTGACACTTCATATAATTGCTACTCGGACGACCGTGGATTCATCATAATTTCATCGTCCCCTCCACCCTCCATCAAGTCATGAAGTACATCGATGGAAGTGGGAAAATCTGAATATTGATTGATGAAAGGCATCCGTTCAAAGGGGTAGAGAACTATAGTTCACAGACTCCATTCTGTACCAAGACTCTCTAAAGATGAACGAGAATCCATAGCCAGAGGAACTAGACTCTGGCAATGAAGCTGACACTGAGCCAGAGGTGGAAGAAGAGTGCATGTGAGAATTAAATCTACTTGTAACGAGCATTAAGAAGCTCGATGTTAATAACACCGTCGATGATGTGGGCGAGGAGTGGTATATTACTGAAGAGTGAGTTTGGCTTAGTTTTCTGTGTTTGCTATTCAGTGCCATCAGACACTAGTACTGAGGTGAATAATGACCCCTGGTCGGCAATGATCAGTCACATATTTGCATATACAATGTCACCTTACCATACTTTTTAGCTAATAAATCCTATTAATAAGTCTTCTTCTTCTGTTTAATGTAGGCCCAATTGCTAAAAGAAAGGAGAAACAAGCCCAAAAGCCCATCAAATTCTGATTTAATTCAGAATAAATTCGAAATTAAGGAATCAGGGCAAATCTTGGCATATCAGAGAGATTAAAAACCGGTTGAAATGAATCTCCCTAAATCAAGCAGTTGAAGCCAACAAATTAAAGATCATTTCGTCAAATCTGGGAGTTACAATAGTGAATCCAGCAAGACAATAGGGAAGCCAAATCCTCGCCAACTGATCCTCCACCTGGATGTGGCCAATTGGCCACATCCAGGCTGCGGATCCACAGCCCAAGCCACGGATCCGCAGTGTTGGTGGAGATAAGGGGAGCGTTTTCTCCCCTTATCTCCTCACTCCCTTCCCTCTGAGGTTTTGCCTATAAAAGCTAGGGTTTTGTACTGAAAAAGGGAGCGAAGACTAGGATTAGAATTTTTTTTATACTTTAAGATTTAGGTTCTTTGTTAGATAGTATAAAAGTTATATTTTTATTTTGCAATTTGTAGTTCAGTACAAATGCCTATGAGAAAGAGAAATTGAGTGCTTGTAACTTGAAAATTGAAGTGACATCAATACAAGAATCGAGTCATATTTTCTTCCACTCATATTACGGTATGTCTTGCGTTATTTACTTGCCTTTTTCTTTGTCTTCCATGAGTAGCTAAATCGATTTTCTAGGCTCACTATTGTACCTCTCTCAATTCTTCTTCTCTTCTGATTTTAATGAAAAAAGGACCTAATGAATCATTTGCATGCCTAACTTAAAGCCTTTCTTCTTGAAAGTGTTCTTGAAGGCATATGATGGGTTTGGATTTTTAAACTCCTACTTCTTTTAAGAATGTTTCTTGAACTGTTTTTATTCCATACTTGCTTCTTCGCGCTTGATGATTTAACATTCAATTCAAAACGTTTTCTTAAAGAAAAGAGTTCACTTTTTCAACCATCTTATATGCTTTACTTCAAACTTTCTAAAGTCAACCTTAAGTTTTGCTTATGATCAAGTTGAGGCACTAAGGATTTCAATAGAAGAATAAACGGTTGAGTAGTGAGATAGTCAGCCCAGAATTTCTCCTCCTTATATTTAAAACAACTAAACAATTTTCAAAGTTTTTTAAATCACCTTCTCCAAAGTCTTCTCCAAAGTTGCAATTTCTCTTTTAACCATCTCCTTCTTTCCATTCTCTTTTCAATTAAAAAACGAGCACAATTCTTTGTTATTAAACGAAATACTGAAAAGCTTCATCGCATTCCTCCTCGTGGACACGACCCGTTAGCCACAAGCTACACGGTAATTTCTTAACTCTTTGATTGTTCTTTCATTTTAGCAATCAGCAATGGATGCTTTAACATCATGCATGTACCAATGAAATCATCCCTCAAAATGTACCAAGATGTCAGTGATGCGCAAGAATCAGTATTCATGGTTTCAGTAAGACGTAAAGGACAAAAACCAATTCTTTTTAGAAGAATTAAGTCTGAATTGATGTTTCACGAAGACTCAGAAAGTAAGAACGAATCTCCTCAGTTCTATCATTATGAGCCAAATGTACTCAGAATAATGGAGTATTTGGGGTATGATTTAACAAATGGTCCTGGTTTAAAGTTTGACAAAGAAGAAGAACACTACATCGATATTTTATTCCCAAAGGGAAGGACCCCTAACTATTACCATCGAACTCGCACAGGGGTTTGGGCTATGTATTCAACTCCAATTCCATCAGCCTCTGGGTCTGAAGAGTCATTATACCATAATTACTCATCGGGCACGTTATCGTGGGAGTCGGATGTTAGTATCGACAATATCTTCGGAGAACTTTCAATGAACATGGTTTCAGCAAGCCACCTGGAAGATAGAGATAAAAAAATGATCCAGTCTGATACAGATCCTGGATCAAACACCTAAACACTCTCTGGGATATTCGCTTCGAACAACGCGAACCACCCACGAAAGATAAGGTCACCCAGATTAATCTGAGATATGAGGCTAATCCTAAGCCCATCTTTATAGGCGAAAGCCTTTCACCCTTCGAGAAAGAAGATCTAAAATCTCTTGTGCGAGAGTATATAGATGTTTCGCTTGGAATTACGAGGACATGCCTGGGCTTGATCCTCGAGTGGCTATGCATCGCCTTAAAATTAATTCAGACGTGAAGCCAGTCAAAACAGCAGCAGCGACGGTTCCATCTGGAAATAAAGGAAGCAATCCAGTCGGAAGTCAAAAAGCTCATAGACTCTGGCTTCATTAATGTAACGCCCCGATCCTGCGGGTACGGAGACGTTACTGCAACGTATATACGCAAGTCAGAAGTACCTTCACGTATATACGCTAAGCATCAGTACAGGCAAGAATCAGAGTACGGAAGCAAGTGGTGCATTATACATTCCAACCTATGTGTACAATTACAAGGTTATCACCAGAGGTGATCCAATATTACATGAATATTACATCACTGATATGCGCAATTGCGAGAATACAAAGAGGTGTACAAGTATGAACAGTACAAAAGGCGCTCACGAGCTTATAAAAGGAAAACTCGTGAGGCACACCGGGGGGCTGGAAGGATAGAGCTCAGGACAGTCTGCTGGAGGTCCATGCTACCGCTGCGCCACTCTGATCAGCAACTAGGAGAATCCACACGCTCCAAGCTCCATGACCTGGACATGAGAATCCAGGGGAGTCAGATGAAACTCCCCAGGCGAGTGGTGATACAAAAGCCGGGTGGCGTGCTGAGATAAGTACAAGTGTATCGATAAAACCGAATCATAATCATGCATTGAAAACCGTGTCGTGAGCAGAAGCATGTATAAGCAGGTAGATATGTAACAAGTGATATCAAGCAGGAAGTACTCATGGTATGATAAGACAAGAGAAGGTAGAGATGACATGGTAACACCAGATATCTCCTAAACTAACATAAAACCAATGAAACCGATAAACCGAATAAAAACGATTCCGAGCAAAACTGATTGCACAAGCTTAGGTCACGGCTCCATGAGACTAGTACATCGAAGGAATAATCCAAACAAGGAAACCCTCATCTATATACCCTTATCACATGTCGCCGTAATCCAAGCGAATACAACCCGAGTTACAAAGCAACACGACAAATTCACATGGCTTATTATTATTATTATTGGGGCCGCCTAAGTTTCAAGCTTCAGTATGTGTCCCATTCCACATACTTCCACCCACAACTTATATAGCCAGTTATTTGGAAACTGATAAAGTTCGATGAATCATGTTCTGGATGGGCCCCGTACATGCCGGGACAACGGTTCAGGAGTATCCGGTGCTGAGCCGGAACGTACCGCTAGGGACGGGACTTATGGACGCCCGAACAGGAATAGAGTATCGCAAATCCCATAGAAATAGGCCTAGGGCGTGTGCATACCCGGCAGGAATAAACAGGAGTAGGGGTGCCAGCACACCCCACGGAATCCCTGGTGGCCACCAGGTGATCCTCAAGTATTTGACCACGCGTGACTCGATAGTGCCACCATGAACATGATTAATCAGGGCCCATCAGTTTCCCCCAAACCAGGTGCAAGTTGTTTATTATAACTTACCAATATTAACAGATTACGGGAATAACGGGTCATGACAGGAAATGGCCCTACAGATTCAAGAGGTGGCCCCCACAGATTCAAGAGGTGGCCCCCACCGGGTACGGTGTGGCACTTTGTTCCATGTGGCACTTTGTTCTGAGGGGATGGATTCTAGAGGTGGCCCCCACAGATTCAAGAGGTGGCCCCCACCGAATATGGTGTGGCACTTTGCTCTGTGTGGCACTTAGTTCCATTCAGGATAACAAGGCAGGATTCCCGTAATGTGATAATCACAAGTATTAATATAACAGGGGTACATAACAGGCATAACAGGAGGCAGGTAACCAATCATGTCGAGAGGTTGATATTAGTCCGGTGGCAAGTCATGTCATGACAAGAGGTCTTGCTAAGTAGTAGCATGTCAGGTGATATACATGTGTTAAATAGTATCATGTAATTGACAAGTATAAAGTAGTGGTATGTAGTAAAGCAGTAGCTGAGCACAACCAAGCGGAGCTGAGCAAGCTGGAAATACAGACAGCAAACAGGATTTAACCCTGGAGCGTCTGGCAAGGTTACCGGAACAACTCGGCTTAGAGTGCGAGTAGAAAATCCGGCAGCATCTCGCCTAGACGATTCAAGTGGTAAAGCACTGAACGCTGGTCATGATAACCAGGCGAAGCCGAAGACCTGACGGTCCCAATCACTTCCCTTTCGAGACAGTGAGTGACCGGAGGCTGAACACCGAGAGACCTGCCGGCCCCAATCACCTCTCTTTCGAGACAGTGAGTGACCGGAGGCTGAACACCGAGAGACCTGCCGGCCCCAATCACCTCTCTTTCGAGACAGTGAGTGACCGGAGGCTGAACTGAGAACCTGACGGTCCCAATCACGTCTCTGACGAGATAGTGAGGAACCAGAGGCTGAAGCATGGAGAGACCTGCAGTGTTAGTACACACATGTTATAAAGTAGCAAGTACATCACAGGCATGGTATATGTACAGGAATGAAACTACCCTAGTACAAGCATTCGTCACGGAGCAATACATGTCCAGTCATTGGCACTCGGCCATACACAAATACAGGGACTCAGCCCAATACATGATACATGAATACATGAAGGGAAACGCATATCGACCCGACGAAGCGGGGAAACCAAAAGGAGGCGAGAGCGAGAACACTCGCCTAAATCACCGGAAAGCCGAAAAGTCTGGAATCCATGGAACTCGCGCACGCGCCATAAAATAATATATATTTATGAGGAGAGAGAAAGTGTACAGGGAGACGCGGTTTGAGGAAGTGAGACGCGGGGGTCGCAGACGCGGGAGTCGCGTCGCAGGAATAGCAGACGCGGGATAGCAGACGCGGGGTTCGCGTGGCGACAACACAAGAAGAACACAGACGCGGGAACAGGCTTTGCGTCGTGTCAAATGCAGAAACGCGCGAAGCGTGTCAAGGGATTGCCCAGACGCGGGGTTGAGATCCGCGTTAGGAAACAAACAGAGAGGACGAAAGGTGCTTCCTTTGTTGTGCCCGACGAAGGGATGTTCGGCCCCAATCCAAAAGGAGGGTACCGGCCCTAAGCCTTGCCAACAGAGAAGAACGCGGACGCGGGAATCACAGACGCGGGAGTCGCGTTGTGAGGACACCACAAACGCGGGGTTCAGGACCCGCGTTCAAATCAGGGCACGAGGGAAACGCGGACGCGGTCGTGGGGTCCGCGTCGCGTTAGCACGAGGAGATCACAGACGCGGGAGTTAGCCTCGCGTCGTGACGATACAGTAACGCGAAGGTCGCGTTAAAAAGAGGTCGCTCGTACGCGGGGGTAAGATCCGCGTCGGCAAGTCACAAAGAGAGACAGGGAGTTGAGGAGAGAGAGGGTAGAGAGAGAGTCTTGAGAGAGAGAGAGGGCAGGAGAGAGAGAATCCAAGGGAGAAAGAGAGATCCAGGAGGAGAGAGAAAAGGGGGGACCCAGGAGAGAGAAAGAGAGGGAAGGGGACTGCCCCCCCTCTGGTCCCCGCGCACAGCACCACCGGCTGGGGGTGCCCGGCCTGGCGCCGGCCAAGTGGCGGCGCCGGGCGGCGCCGGCCACCGGAAGAGGAAGGAGGGGGCGGCTGCCCCCTCAACAGAATCACAGGAGGGGGCTGTTGCCCCCTCCAGCAAAAAGAAAGAGAGAGGGGGCTTGCCCCCCTCTCAAACCAAGCACAGGGGCCCAGGTGGGCCCCTGGCTGCCCGCGGCCGCCGGCCACTGCCGGCGGCGCCCAAGACCAGGGGTGGCTCCGGCACCCCAAAAAGAAAGGGGGGAAAATGGGAGAGTTGGTTTTGGGTTTTTGTGGTGGTGATGGATTTGGTGAATTTGTGGTTGATTGGAGGTGTGGTGGAGGAATTGGAGGTGATGGGAGGAAGAAGA
The DNA here is from genome assembly GCA_038442645.1 of Agave tequilana. Classification (NCBI taxonomy): domain Eukaryota; kingdom Viridiplantae; phylum Streptophyta; class Magnoliopsida; order Asparagales; family Asparagaceae; genus Agave; species Agave tequilana. The sequence goes on from JAVJIF010010626.1 coordinate 176,653, forward strand.
GGAGTTGGGTGATGTAGTGGTGGTGTTTGGGTGGAGGAGATGGTGGATTTTGGGTATGATGAAGAAGAAGAGGAAGGTGGAGATGGTGAGGAGTCTTGAGGAGGAAGGAAATGGAGAAGGTTGTTGTGGTGATGGAGGAGGAAAAGCTTGGCCGGAGTTGGGGAGGTCCTCGCCGGTGATGGTGGCCGGAGGTGGCTGGTCGGGGTGTGGGGGTTCGGCTGGGCTCTCTTGGAGGAGAAGAAGAAGTGAAGAAAGAAATGAGGAGAAAAGAAAAGAAAAGGAAAAGAAATAGAAAAAGGAAAAGAAGTGATGATGGGGATGTGATGGGGATGTGATTGATGAGAGAGGGAGTGATGGTGACGGGATGTGGCCCACGTGGAGGGGAGTGGGCTGCTGGGTTGTTGGGAGAAGAGAAAGGAAAGAGAAGAAAAGACAAGATTTGAATAAAATATTAATATTATAATATAGTCGCGAAAATCGACTGTTCCAGAATCCTTCCGAAAAATCCTCAAAAATAGAAAATATTATTCTAAGATGTTTGGTGAAATCAGAATCTAAAAATATAATGTAGTTTTCAAAAAAAAATCCTGAAATCTCCCGGCGATACCGGTCGATACCGACACCGGTGGAATTTTCATAAATTCATAAAATCTTCAGAAAAAGTATTTAGATAGGAAATGTGATTTTAAGAAATAATGTCTAAAGGCACTTCTCGTGATTCCAATTATTTTATAAATTAAAAATCCGGGAATCGGTCAGCGGCACTAGCCGACACCGGTTTTGAAGATTTACAACTAAATTCAGAAAAAATTCCAGAAAATCATAGAAAATCTAGAATATTGGAAAATGATATTTAAAACTAAAATCGATCAAATCGGAATACCAGAATGTCCAAACCGAGCAATACTCTGAGATCGGGCCTTCGGTTCAAACTAAGGTTGACTCCGAATCCACGAATCCAAATCCAAGACAAAACAATCGTATAAAGAATTCATAATACAGAATAAATACAAGAGCAAATTGAAAAATACAATCGAGAAATCTGAATACGCAACTAAGTACGTATTCCAGGAACGGTGTTTACAATTAAGGAGGAGCAACACCCCGATGGGTAGCAATATCGTCCCCGTTACCAAGAAAAATTGGAAGATCCAGTTTGCATCATTTTTGCGATTCTAAATGAGGCCTATCTCAAAGACAAATTCCCTCCCCCAATCACGGATGTCATAATTGGCACTACGTGTTGTTTTGAACGAATAACCTTTATGGATGGATTCTCAGGGTACAATCAAATCAAGATGTACCCTGATGATGAAAAGCATACATCTTTCAGGACATCACTGGGGTATATTGCTATACTGTCACGCCCTTCGGACTGAAGAACGCGGGGGCAATGTATCAGAGAGCTATGAATGCAATTTTCCATGAACACATGAATAAAATAATGGAATGCTACGTTGACGATATTGCAGTGAAAAGTCGCACCAAAGGTGATCACATAGCAGACCTGAAGACAGTTTTGAAATCATGCCGGTACATCAGTTAAAAAGAACCCCACTAAATCTTTCCTAGGGGTAGCTAGTAGTAAATTCTTAGGGTTTGTGGTGACATCCAAAGGAATTCACTTTGACCCAGAAAAAATTCCGCACTGTCTAGGAGATGCAACCTCCAAGGGATCTCAGGGAGCTTAGAGGATTGCAAGGGCGACTAGCGTACATCTGGAGGTTTATCTTAAATCTCTTCGGAAAAATGCCAACCCTTCACCAAATTAATGAAGAAGGGTGTCACATTCATCTGGGACGATGCTTGCCAACAAGCATTCGAGGAAATTAAACGATACCTCAGCGACCACCCATCCTTACAGCTCCAGTTTTAGGAAACCTTTCCTGATATACGTTCGAGTGATGGATCATTCCTTAGAAGCTTTACTAGCCTAGAATAATGATCAAGAACATGAGCAGGCAATCTACTATCTGAGTAAAATCATGATCAGAGCCACATCAGTATAACCTAATTGAAAAGGAATGTTAGCGTTAGTGTTCGCCATTCAGAAAATACGACACTACTTAGTGGGCCAGACTATAAATGTTATATCAAAAGTCAACCCTTTGAGGCTGCTCATGATGAAGCCATCGTCACTAAATGGTCGACTGGCAAAATGGACCATACTGCTCTCCCAATATGAGATGTACTTTTACCATAAAAAGCTATGAAGGGACAAGCGGTGGCAGATTTTCTGGCTGAAAATACGATCTGAGAGCGATCGAATTTTACGAGGATCTCCTAGATGAGGTCGCTGAAGTTTGTCAAACCCAGACGTCTTTCGAAGAATAGATATGGCAGCTCTTCTTCGATGGTGCATCAAGGACAGGCCCATGAGGGCATGTCGTAGCAGGAGTGGGGGTAGTCTAGTCTCTCCACAAAATTACGTGATCCCTCATGCATTCTCATTAACCGAGCCATGCTCCAACAATGTAGCAGAATGTAATGCCCTCTTGATTGGAATACAAATCGCCGATGAGATTGACATTAAAAATCTCAAAGCATACAATGACTCTAAACTTATCGTTAACCAAGTTTGCGGAGAGTATGAAGTCAAGCATGAAGACTTAGTACCATATTATAACGCAACTATTCACATCGCCGAGAGATTCAAAAAAATTTTCATCGATCATGTGCCTCACCAGTAAAATGCGCACGCAGATGCACTAGCATCTCTCGCTACCTCCTTAGCCCTTCCAGCTAGAGTAGTAGAGAAAATACTTGTCTACAGCCATGACTTGTATTGCCCAAGAATCGCTTTTGAAGATCACCAAAAGCCGACAGGAGACTGTCAAGCCAAAGAAGTTTAGAAACTTCAACAGGTCCAGAACTCGGGATTGGCGATTCCCGTACATCAACAATGCATTAATGACATCTTCCTGATGATCCCAAAGAGGAGGCTGTCATTAGAAGGAAAGCCCCCAAATTCTACTATAATGCGATCATGCGAACACCATATTGCGGATCGCATGATGGAATCCTCCTCCGCTGTTTGTCGCAAAAGGAGGCACAGGAAGTACTCAAAGAAGCGCATGATGGCATGTGTAAAGCTCATCAGCCTCGTCCGAAGCTTGGTGATCGACTTCAAAGACTGGGATATTATTGTCCTAGATGACCCATGACGCCATCACTTACGCTAAACGATGTCACGCCTGTCAGGTCCATGGTACTTCATCCATCAAGCACCAGGATATCTTCGCTCTACAACCTCTGTTGGCCCAAAAGGTTACACTCTTCATTTGTTTAGAGTTTTGATGATAACAAAACAAATAAGAGCTAGTTGGTACTAATAAGTTTGTTCAAGATAAGTTTCAGGTTTTGTACCATGTTTGGAAGCCATTGCTTAGCTATTGCAAGATCTTCTAGGATTCATGGAGTAAAGAAGTCTTATGGCACATCAAGGAAGGATCATAGAAGAGAAGGCTCTAGCAAGACTTTTTCATGGCTCAAGACTTCAAGATTGCTCAAGATAATTCATTAGTTTTTGTTAAAGAATAGTGATTAGGATTGAAGCTCTATATTCCAAACACACACGTTTTGCGCACATGCATTTCCTAGAAATATTCCCTATAAAGATATACAAAATATTTAATACAAAGACTTTTGTTTATAAACTCAATTTTAGCATTATACATGTTTCATATCAAAAATATTTTATT